>JAQFYC010000021.1:0-120108 GCA_034694165.1 Tomocerus mixtus | reverse complement strand
CACAAACTAGCACCCACTAGTCTCAAGTTAGCCGGGAATCACAGCTCGGCTATAATGCACAGCTTTCAACCCATTTGACTGCGTCTAATTCACAATGAACATGTAGATAGTATTCTTAAATATTAGATATTAAGTAGTAGTAGTATTGTTTGATAAGGATGGTGTATATAGGTATATCTATATGACGTAACAAGTCCTCCCTATCCACTAGTCCCACTGTAACAGAAAATCAATTCAAATGCAGTCAGCTCATTTTTACAACTTCAGTAACAGTAGTAAGGAACTTCCTTGTGCATATTATGGACTGCACTCCAATAGTTGCCTAACTTGATTGATTGACGAATTTAGCCTTTTGATTGATAGCTTGCGTAGTACTACAGATAAGTGCTTCTAGCAAATAGTGTGGCTATCGGCATGTAATTCCTAATTATACAATGATATGCGCATTTATTGCGATGTAAATTGCGATTCATTTGCATTTGATTTGACTCTCTAAATTATAACTCTCTGCTATTTAATTCTTTGTCTATCCTACACTACATCAGTTATAGCAAATACGCAATTCCGTATAGCAGTGTAACATAAATATATTAGATAATATGAACGAGTAGCATCGCATGACATGATTTCTTCTTTCTGTCTTTCAATTCTTATTACGTATTGCCAATTACATAAATTATTATAGATCAATTATTTGTGTTGCTATTGCAGGAAAGCACTTATCTTTATGTTCCACCCTTTCATCAGAGAAAAACATTTCAATTCGTTTACATGTCACTAATTATAGGTAGCTGACAGGAAGGATAACCGAGAATTGAAATTGTGTTCTTCATTAAAAATAAATTCATTATACCGATTTAAATCTTATTGGTATACTACAAAATACAAAAGTTTGTAGAATTAAGAATTTAAGGGCTAACGTTTATTGATTTGATATCTGTTCAATAGTGTGTGTATTCATGGTAGATTAAAGTATGCATAATTTTCCCCCTGATGACCTGCACGATACAATTGACACTTCATAAACGTGCTGAATATGAGAGGGATACGTAATGTCGATTTTTATAATGGGATAAGATATATTTAGAGCTATATAGCTAAAAGTATGTTGCCCTTCTATGAGTATGACTAATTGATTGAGAGTTAGTATAGTAATTATTGTCTTTATTGTGTATGTACCTACAATAAACTTTATATACATAAATAGATAGCATTATTACACAATATAGGTACAATATATACAAAATCCAAATTATAATTGAAAACAGCAATAAATGTCAACATTGTTTGCACTGTAAGCGTTAAATCTACATATAATTAGTTTTGCCATTAATCCATCCATATTGATTATAATGACAAAATATATTACTAAATTATTGCTAAACTAAATAAAATAATGTTATTTCATTAGTTAATCAGATTCACAAAAATCTAAATCGGTAAAATATTATCTAAATGTGATACCTAAAATTAAGTTAAATAGTACAACATCTAAAGATGTATCTAATTATAATATTCTGTCGCTTATACACTTTTAATAAAGGAGGCTGCATAGTAAATAGTCACAATAGCAATTGATTGCCTAATATTTTAAAATCTCACCGAAGCTTCGCGAAGGCTTCAATGCATTGCTTGGGGTGTGGATTTAAAATTGCATACCTAGAACATTTTACAATAAAAACACTTGCAAGTAAAAAATTCTTACCAATTGAACGTGTTTGTACCTTATAATCAATACACGATATAAATATTTATACAATCTGTAATCTGGATTCGAATTTTTATATTATATACACAGAATTGGGAGGAGAGGCTATTGTAATAAATAATAAAATATATGTAATAAATAATATAGGATACAGCTTATAATAAAAGCTGTATCCTATATTGTAGTGGCAATACAGTAGGAGCAGATTTAGTACTTTGGCACACTTTCAACTGTACCGTGGTATAGCTAGTATGAAATCACGATGCTCAAGAATGCTCAATCTTCGGCAGAACATTTTTCAAACATTTTTCTATATATCTGTACTTAATTTTAGTCATTTATTGCATTTTTTATTTTTACCCTCTATTTCAGCTTTCGTATAAATGTTTTAAGGAATCGTGAGGGAAGTATGTTATATATTTTAGGATTGTCTTTTGATATTTTATGCATATATATTTTACACTCCTCTGGCTGATTAATTCCTTTACAGATAGAGAACAAATGGCATTATGTACGTACTTGGTGGTAGCGTACTATCGGTGAGTAGTCCTTAAGTTATGGGATAATAATAATAGGTTTCGCCCTGAGTGTATACGCTTCACACACATCGCTTGCATCATGCATAATTACAAATTGCTGAATTTCCTTGTTTCATGCATTTGTAGCAATGATTAGAGTGTAATCCTATTAATTGGAAACGAATACCTAGTAACTTTCTGTATGATTACAAACTACCGCCTGTTGGTTTCAATAGTACTTCATTTTTAATTCTGTAGCTACAAAAAATGATTTTTCATTTAATTCGTACTGTTGATTATTGACGAGGAATTCCTTCAATGAACATGGCCTGCAATTTGCTGCAATGCTACAAGCTTAATTGGTTTCTAAATATTTACCTGGTAAATTTTTGCAAAAGTGTTTATCCAAACCATTACTCAACTGGTTATGTAAGAAAAGGATGCAATTGTTTTGCAATTGTGTATCAGGAAATTAGAATATGCGCGGATACAGTAAACGAATCACTGGTTTACCTTCAGATATTACTTAATGCATTTAAGTTTAAACCCATTTTTGGTACAGATGCGATTCAGTACAACTTTGACAACTAACCAACGTAGTACTTTGTTACATGAACAATGTTTTTAATTTAAATTACTGGGTAAGTGTGTCAAGCAGTAGGGAGGGGTGTTTATCGCGCCGTGGTTCACAGACAAAGTGAATACTATGTAGTATGCATAGATATTTCAGTTTACAATAGAATTTGTAATGCATTTTTTATACCTGGCCTATGCCTTAGTTTTCATATTGCAATTATTAGCATATTTAGCCATAGAAGATTCTTGAAGGAGATGGAGGCTAGAAAGCAATTAAAAGTATCCGTATGTATGTATAGTGTAACCATCCTAAACCAACAGACAAAAGTGTTGAGTACATAGGTACTTTCAAAAATGTATTATGGAGACTAACAATAAGTTATGGAGATAGATGGGATGTGATTAACCAAAAGTATAAGACCGTGTTTAGTGTTCAGTTACATATATTTCAGAAGTTTATTCATTCATCAACGTATTTATTTCTAATTTCACACCTTATACCTATAGTAAGTTTGCATGTAAATACGTAGTACTATCTCCCATTGTAATTACCGTTGAATGCCGCTACCATATTGTAATTAAAAGTTATGAAAGTACTGGATGTGGATAAATTGATACCGTATAGGTGATTATAAGTACCCAGGTGGTGGATTTATAAACGAATTTATTCTAATACATCTACTACTATAATGAGATCAAATACAGTCTTATGTGCTTATAAATATACTGTTAACACGCTTATAAACGTTCTCAACAAATATTCTGCCCTAATTCATATTACCCACAACAATAACTCTCATCTCATTATATTCAGACTTAATGAAACATTAACATTCATAATTTCGTGATTAATTTGATGAGCCTTATACTTGCAGATGTATACTTTCCATTGGTATATAATAATTACTTCACTATAGTATTCGCCAACTGAGTCTTTCTATGTGTAACTGCAATCTATATCTAGTACTTATGTTAAATAGTTCAAATCATTCAAATTAAACCAACATCCATTTAATAACAGTAGGTAAACGAAAGATATAATAATTGAGGCTGAGTAAGTAATTGCAATAAATGTAAATGCAACTATGTGCAACTTATTAGAGATTGAAAGTGATAGGAAGCAAAAGAGATGAGAATGAGAGTGTAATTAGCATTATCCCATTGTTTCAATTGAAATACTGAAGATGGGCTGATTATCTGTATATTTATATACGTAACATCTATGAGCGTATACATTTATACTTATTACAATATTCAATTATAGGTACTTTCCGATTTCTTTCCTAAGTAAGACTAATTAAATTCATTAAGTTTCAAATTGTAACGTAATGTAATGTTTGTAATAGCTTTATTTGTCAATACTTTTTTCAATAACACACGGAACATCACTGATTTCCAACAAATTATCCATATTTGTTGGCTATTCGCACATAATCATCGTAAGCTATTAATAATGCAGTGTAGGAATTTTCTCTTAAAGATACACAAAAACACACGACACCACGTATTATGTTCTGATGATTAACTAACATAAACATAAATATTTGTACATACGCAAGAGCAAGACTACTTACGTATTTAATAATGTAAAAATGGGTAAGATTAATTATCCATAATTTACTAATGGCTAGAATCCAAACAAGGCGTAAGTAATGTGTTATTGACTCATCAATTCAACATGTAAGATCCAAGCTATTGTTGCGAGAATACCAAAACTGGGAGAATTATATTTGTATATAAATACTTGGAATCTATGTACCAAATGTACAAAAGTGCATATAAAAAGTAATAATTTACATTGCAATTTGCAATGTAAAATAGCTCCATATAGCGGTTCTCTTTACACATACTTTACAACGCTACAAAGCGTTAAAGTAAAATCCATTTTCTTTACTGCTACTATAACTTTCTGCCAAGCAGAATCAATACTTGTCAAACGATTAGGATATTTTGATATGCGTTATGTGCTTATGTGCAAACAAATGGGCTCTTGTGTGATTGATTCAATACAAATAGCTTCATCTTGACGAATTTACCTACGAAAAAATAATGCAAAACTATTCATCTTAATTTAATTTGGTATACATAGTATTTGGTATACATATATAATACATAAAAGATAGTACTAATAAATAATATGCCATAATTTCGATTTGAAAAGCATGTTACGTAGTTTAATTGTGTACAGGGCAATGGCATTAGCATAACACTATTAGCATCCGAGTGCTCTTTAATTCGCCAACTTTCTCAACACTGTTTAATAAGTGAGTAGACATAAAGAGCACTTCGTTTGTATAGTACCGTTGACGAGTTGACATGAAATTATGACAGTGGCAAACGATTAGGGCTAAATTAAAGACCTATTGTAACGTAATGCATATGTACTAGATATTTTATTACTGAGGAATTATTTTAGCAACTATGACTCTTACTCTTAAGTAAAAAGCCTAATCTCATTGTTAGTATGAAAGCAAAATAGAATGTAGTTATAAATACTGTGTGTATGAAAGAGACAGTGTCTGAATATTATGCATTTAGAGAGTCAACAGAGAACACGACATGAGCTGGTAAACAAATAATTGTAACTTGTAACACAAGAAAAGGATTGATGTAAGATGGAATAACGAACACGTGTAGATAAGCTAAATGGGAAACATTATCCTTATGAATGATGCTTTATTTACTGTGTAAGTATACTTTAAGACTTTAACTGTGTATAAAGTATCAAAATATTTGTGGATTGTTGTGGTTGTGGTTCAAGTGGCGATAATGAGAGCAGAGGAGCATGACACAGTACACTGAGGTCAACTGTAACCATAACTTTCTATATGTGTTCGTGTTTTTTTCAGTTAGATGTATTCTGTCTGTTTGCTTAGAAAGAGTTTAATATTACATTTTAAGCGAATTTTGGCCACTATGCAGAAATACACAACCCATGTTGTTCTCAGTAGATCGATGTAGAATTTACTTCATAAATTACATTAAAGATATAGAAAAACTTAAGACTCACTGGCTTTCTTCAGCCTTTGTATGTATTTATTTGAGTACCTATGTCATATATATGTTTAGTTAGCTTTTTACAAAGGATATGCAAGCATTTTCATATTTTCAATTGTACGAATTCACTGATAGTGATGATACTTGCCGAGATAATTGTTTAAAAGTGCGTAATTATTTAGTTTGTAAGACTTTTCCTCACTGTTAAGAAAAGTTGTAATTTGTTGACATGACTTTGGCCTGACTCGCATTCACTTACTCCTTACTTGACATAGTCTGCTGCGTTTAGAGAATTAAATTCTTTTGAAGACTGAAGACACTTTTCCTTTAGTATCCTTTTAACTCTTTTCATTGTGTGTAGCTGTGGCTGTTTGTAGCTATTGTCCTTACGAACGATATTTACGGTGCACTGTGTGCACTACATATGGCACACAAGTAAACAGGCATAGTTTTATATTATAATTTTATATGTAAGTGTGCTTTACTTTACTAAGTTTATTTAGTGGCAAAGCAAGTGGCAACTTGTAATAATGACAATTTGCGTACTATATGAACATGAGCACAATTATTTAGTAGTTTACTGTTACGTTCAGTTACGAATGAGTAATATATGCGACTGCGGTGCATTGTTCTTTGCTACGAGCTATGATATCTGTACAAAGCAAATCTGTAAGTAAATGCATTCTGGTTTTGCCTATTTGTATGTAATACAAATAATAATATGTAACTGCATTAGCTAACTGTGGTTTTAAAAGCATTTAAACGATAATTAAACTAATTTCCCATTTTCACTCTTTCCTTGAGAGAGATTGACTTACCTTCGTCGCCAGATTTCCTTCATTGTCAATATCGTGGCCTGTATTATTATCTTCTGTAAACAAATGAGAATTTCTATTAGAGTAAACATTTGTAATTTATAGGTATGACCCAATGTAAATGTGGTAGACAAAAGGTTAATACAGATACAGAAGAAACGCAGATTTTCCAAAGAAATGAAAAGTTAATTTCAAATCAAGCAATTTCTACTCAAAATATTTGAAAAATAGATTCACATATAAGTACAATACAGATAGAGAAAATTGAGTGATTCTCTAAAACGAGTATATCTGTTTAGCAATCGTGTGAGATTACTGTGATACATGGAAATGAAGTACAAAACTGAAAACAATATTATTACCTGTAGGCGCCATTGGCTATGGCTATGTACTTAATTCCTATCTTAATTCATTAAAGAGTATAAATAGATTTTCTTTGATGATCCGACTCCAGACTGATATCACTTAAAAATGTCTTTGATCTTTGATTTAAGATGTTGTAAATACTATGCGTAAATATATAGTAAATTGGCTCACGTATAGCTTGGCAATTTAATTAGTTTTATTGATACATTTGTATGTTTTCATATTTCATCTAATTAGGTAACGTAAATTAACAGAAAAGATTTCGATAAAAGGGATTTTGATAAAGTTGGCAATCACGTGGAAGATGAAGTAATTAATAGTGTGCTTCTATTTATTGTTACAATTAGTAGTAGGTAGTAGCGCAATCATAACGGTAAAACGATGTAATTTTCACCTTCCTTCCAAACAGTACATGTACCTAATATAGGTGCATTATCTTTAGGAAAAAGATTACTAAAATTGCCTAGATATTATACTAGATAGTAGGAAAGTCATTCTTGGTTCGTTTCTCGACCCGATTATCCTATTTTATTTCATTCTGACTGAGTAAGTTGATATAGTAAGTAAGATATAACTAATAATTTTTAAAAGATATCGATTTACTATGTATCTATAGTATATTACATGCGCCCAAGGCGCCCAGACATGTACCGATGCGACGACAATAACTATTGGAGTAAAATATTTGTACCTAGCACTTGCTAACAATTAATTAATTTAGTACACTACACAACACAGCTAAAGACATTCTTACTTCATAGGTATCAATCATTATGTACCTATTTAATAGATAGGTTCCTAAAATTAAACTGAAGCAGAAAATAATTGCTAATTATTAGTACTTACACGTTAATGTCCATAACTAATCTATAGCAATGCAATATATTGCCAACTACGTATACTTCTTTAAGCTATGCGAAATGGCAGCTTTATTTAGTAGTAAACGTTCATAATAGACAACTAATAGGTAGTGTATATAGCCATTTGAAACGTAATCGTAATGCACAGAAGAATATTATATTTTTGCAGCTTCAATATTTATAGTTAACCATGTATTAGATTAATTCTTAGTACACTATCTAATCTAAGATATAATAGTACTAAAACCACGAAGGAAAGATGCACAAACACATAACAGATACGAAATGGTGATATGAATGATTGAAGTTAATAGATAATGTAGACCAATTCATTTACAATTATGCTCGAGTGCATTTGCGGAATCTAAATTTCAACTCTTGATAACTAAATGCAGGTTGGAAGGAAAACATCTCATCTCACCATATGTAGTTGGTTTGATGATGTGATTAATAATCTGCACTTTAATCACACTAGTAATCAAAAGGAAAGCAGTTAGGTAGCAATGAATCATTATTGTGTGATCTGTAATCGCATTCTTATCAGTCAATTCTGGTTTTATATATAACTACTTTTTTCAAGACTATCATTGGGTATATTAAATACAAAATTGCGTTGCATGTTGTAAATATATAGTAGTTGTATATTGTACCATTTGTGTAGATTGTGTATGCCAGCTTATTGTACTATGTATATACTATAACAATATGAATGATGAAAATCTGGATTTTTGTTTGATTGATTGATAAGAAGAGATGAGAAGCTGTCGAATTAAAACTATATCATATCTACCTCTTCTGTGTACATTTATGAATATGATATTCCGTATCTAAACATTACATGATGCACAATACGGGTTCTATGAATTTCCTCTTGAGCTTACTTACTAATGTGCAGTTAGAGGCAAACAATTATAAATAATTTAATTTCTGGCCACATTTTTCAGGTTTGATTGAACATTTTACAACAGAAATAATTTTTTAATTAATTCCTATAGGTTTAGCAATTGTATTTGTACCAGTATTGAAACTTGCCTGCATTTCTCCATTTATTATTGTTGTTGGTCGGTATCTTCATTAAATAAAGTGCATATTTCAAATATTTCATTAAAGTGGTATTTCTCGCTTTCAATTTACTTATCTACGAGTAGTAGTGCATTAAATGTCTTCCTATTTCATCTTCACGATTATAGAACAGCAAAAAACATTGTTTTCGATTTTGGAATGTTATACATACCTACATACAAATGATCGCTATCCTAAAACCTGAACATTACATAGCCTTCCAAAAGTTAAAATTGATTTCAAAGCTATAGTGTCTTGTTAAATCCAATCCAATGTTTGACTGTATGTAATCTGAGTTGATTAATCTACGGTCTTCATTGTTAAAAGATACTACACATGATTTACTACTTACTGCGTTCATATAAATCTTGTACTTATCTCGTAATAATTTTATAAGATCAAGATGGAACAAATTAACTAGTAATTCAGTTCTTTTTAATGATTATGCAATACATGCAAAAGTTCAACTTGAATTGACTGAAAGAAGCTAAATTGCAGTAATTTGTGAATTACATGTACATGCTAGAGCATTCTCTATTATATTTTACAATATATGAATGAAGATGCATGGACTTATCTTTAATATTAATATTTGTATTGTACTTAGGGTTAGGGTTTACTAAAATCACAGCTCTGAATATAGCCAGTTGTAGCATCATGCACTCAATAAAGTTAAAATTGCTAATCTGTCAAATCAGAAATAATTATTTTATTATTAATCGCACTTTATTTCTTCCTCGTTAAGTCAAGGCCTGGTTAAGGTAAAGGTACACATACGATTATGATACAATTGATAATAACTACCATAATATGTAATGTTCTACTTAACCTTTTTGTTGATTTTTTGTTGGGCTATCTTGATACGTTATGTTATGTTGTATTATGTTATATATTTAGTTATAGCTAAAATACAATGTATATTGCAATTAGGAAGCTTAGATTTTAACAGCTGGTACATAAGTGCAATTGGATTTATCATGTTTTAACTTTAACCTTTGGTATGATTTTAACGGGATTTTTCTCAGCTGCATTTGAAACTCCAATTCAAAGTCTTAAGCACCAAACTCACCCACCATGGCATCGTACACCTATTAATCTCAATGTTATGCATCCTTACATACGCTTACATTACATCACAAGCTGGCTGACGAAGATTGGACTGATTATTGCAAGAATGATGAGTAGAACAAATAAAGCATGCTGTTGTGTTATTCTACTATGTAATGTTCCCTTGTGCGATAACATTATAAGAACAGACAAATCTTGTAGAATAGTGCAACAAAGCAATTCATTTAAGTAAAACAGAAGAATTACTGGTGTGAGCTGACCTAATCTCGTAGTAATCTACTTGCCGCCTCTCCCAACAACTAAGTACTCTAATAATATTTTATATTGCATACAGAGATGCAATTATCTTCATTATTTTGAAGGTTACCTCAAGTTTCTGTATTCTATAGTGAATACAGTGAGCTGTTTTTTTCTACGGTGGATTGGATTAGATGGATTACTTGCAGAGAAGCATTTAATATTTATAATGCAGCTTAAACTTGCAATTCAACATTCAGGTGCAACTCTCAAGAACCTGTACACAGAAAATCCATTTGGTTAATAATGTGACGGAAGAATTTTATTTACAACAGAAGATCAAAAGATCTCTTTAGTAGTGTCTACCCGGGAGGGATGCTTTCATTTAGCTACTACGAACTTACTGTAAACAATGTAGAACATGAAAAATAACGCGAAACAAATAAAATGCGAATTTCTCATTACAGTACAGTAAATATAGGCATGTATACACGTTTTCTTTAGCAATTATATTTATAATTGCATGCGTAATATATCCGTATAGGTATATGTAGCAAAGGAATTAATCGTCGGTAAATAAGTAACTAGATCTGTAATTCAATTCAGTAATTAGTAATTACCTTAAGCTTAGCTTAAACTTAGCTTAAAGCTTACCTATTTGAACCAAGACGATTTCAAATAAAATCCCCGTGCTCTACTATTGCCGTTATATTATTACTATTGCTAACAAGCTTCTTTTAATGTGTTGAAAGTGTAAATAAGAAACAATGATGATAGAGTCAGGGTGCAGAACTGACAACAATATTTTAACTATCGTGTACTTAAGTTAGGTTAGTTAGTAAAGTTAGTCTTGCTTTTATTAGGTACCTACTTATAGTAAATATATAACATAGGTACTAACTATTTTTTATGCATGTACATTTCTTAAAATAGATCGTCTAGTTTTTATATGCAATAATTCTATGTAAGTATCATTCATTTGTAAGAAATGTAATGATTGTTTGCAGTAAGTATGTTATACTGAACACTAGTGCTGTATTTCAGTGGTATAGTAATAATTTTGATGGAAATTCTTTTAACTCCAAAATGTATGAGTAACTAAAGGTAAATATAAGTAAAAGTCAACAATTGAGTCATGTCAAGTCAAGTCAACGCTCTTATGTCTTTAAATATCCATTGTTAAAGTGTATAGGTACCTAAATGAATAAAACGATATTATTATCTGTGTTCTTTACATATATTATTTAGTTACATAAATGATTTCTCCTAAAATGAAACACTTGAGACGAGGGTGAATGAAATGCAAATGATGTTACAATGTTGCTGCATTGTGTAAACCAAACCAAGTCAAGTTACATTATCATTTAGCTACGTTCGCTCACTGTTGGGATGTGATGATGATGATTGTTGTAGTTGTTCTTGTATGTGCTGTACTATGTATAAGTGGGAAAGGCTTACGCCCGTGTAGATTTCTAATGTAAAGTGCGAATCGTATAAGATAATGTAAGATCCATGCAAATGACAAGCAAACAAAAAAGCAAATAGAAAGCGTCTTCGTCGAAAATTCGCTTTTTCACTTATAAAAGCCTATTATTATAGTTATGTACTATACTAAGTTGGTAGAGTAGTTAAAGATAAATATGCAAATGTGATACAATGGTAAATACGTCTATTTACTTTTCACTTATTGTTATCTAAGGTCTATCTAGTATTTATGCTATGAAATTAAGATTGCAAAATAGGTTTATTAATTTAAACAGGATAACCCAATTAATTACGGTTATAAGTACAGCACAGTATGTATTTCAATTAAATGTTCTGAAATAAAAATTCATCATCCTTTGTCACCTCATCTTCTACAATGATAAAATTCACGAATTTGCAAATCACTTTGTGCTACATGATGTAAGATATCTACCTAATGTTTTATTGTTTGACAGGAAATCCTACCTAATACTTCTAATTATTAATGCTAAATTATTGCAAATAGACATTTCTTTCTACTAATTATCTGCTATTCTATAATACAAATAATTGTCATAGAATATCATGAGCCACAATCTCTATGATGTATAGTAAGTATGTGAAATGTTAACAATAGAAATAATTATTTTCGTTCATTAGAAACACAATTGCATTTCTACAGACAGTAAATATAGCTTCCTTCAGATATTTATCAACAATAAATGCAGTATACTTAGCACTAAATAGTAATTAATGATAGATTTATGTCATTGTATAATAAATATGAATTCAAATTAAAAGAAGAATGATTGCGCCGACATTTCTGTCAATTAGTTCATATAGATCGTAAAAGAAACAATCACATTGTACGTATTGTGAAGAAAATTATTAAGATGTAAGTTGCAATCGCTATAACGTATCACACCCCAATTATTCCGGAACAACGGTTCTCACCAAGCCTGGGTAAGCCACAAAGGCAAGCCAATTAGATCATGATTGATTTTAGGTTTGATTCAAGCTTATCAGTAAGTAAGGCTTATGACAGGATAAGTGTCTTTATTACTATCCGCTGTGAAGAAGAAGGATTAAACAGAGTGAGAATGACTAACTGAACGTGGGTGTTGCAATAATAAATCTATCGTAGTATTTAATAGTGACACATACATAATTTGAATGACCCAGCGACCTAATGCCAAACAAAGCATTATGGTACACTGTACATCAGACCAGACATTATAGCTACTTGTCAAACACTCCCTTTTTCTCTAAGAAATTAATAAACGGGATAATACATATTTTGTACCATATAGCACCACATGTAATTCGATTTATATGTATGTACCTATATGTGTCGGTGTCTATGTTTATAATGGCAAGGTACGATGTACGACCATGCCAAGTCAAACTTAAGACTCATCAAAAGTTCAGACACACTTTAGTACGCACAATACCTAAGTAAAGATGTAGCAAGCTCATGCTAATTCTGTACCAAATATGTTACAATTCCTTATTTCTCTTTATGTGTATAGTCCTTTGTATAATATATCCAAGTCATAGTTGGCAGCATGTAATTTCATGCATCCGATGTTCCTAATAATCATTCATTCAATCTAGATAAATATAAGCGTAACACCGAACGTAAGGGAAGAGTAAACAAAATGTGATCCAATTACATTAGACATAGCATTAGCATTACTACAGATATTTATATAAGAAAAATATATCCATCCATATAGTATATCACCCCTTAAACAATATGGCTCAAATGCAATAATTCTGTAACTGTTCATTATATGAGGTAAAGTGGCTCTCTGTTGGTAACATTCATCAGTTTTATTGTACAACCTGTTCCAGAGATGAGAATAGTATGAAATAATATTCACTGGTTCCATTTTCATAAATTAGAATCCATATAATGTGATGCGCATGCTTCTCATGGGCTTAATTTCTCTTTATACAGATAAATGCAAAATGCTCTGTTTCAGATCGCATACATCCATTCTGTAAGTAGTTTATTTTAGCATTTAGATCATTGGATTGGAATTATTGATACATGATTAACTGTTTTACAGCATATTGTCTTGATATGAGAATATCAGCCATCATAGTCATGTTAATAGTAATCTAGGTGGTGCCCGCAGTGCTCACTGATAGTAGAAACGTTGATAATAATGTACTCCAAATTTTTTTTATGGAAGTAATGAAAGATGAACTATAGGTATTTAGGAATTGCCTTCTTTATTGGAGCAAATTAAGAGGAGAAACGGAAGAATTTGAAAGCAAGAGTTTTACAGCCATTATCATGTTTTCCGCCCAAGGAGAAGGAAATGGAGTATTAAAAAGTGAAACTAAAGGGTAATTAAAAGTTTGCATTAATATGATTGTCTATCAATGTTGGTATTATTATATTCTAAGAAAAGAAAGCATCTCCTTACTCTCTGCAGTAGGTGGTAGGTATTAATATCTTTGTGTATAAACGTGAGGATTTTAATTGGTTGTTGTAAATAGCTAAGTACACTATTAACAGTATATTATTTATAAGAAGAATTAATTACTAGGTGTTTGTAAAAGCGAAAATAAATAGAGTAACACCAAAGAGGAAGCTAGCATTTGCATTCAAAGTTATCAAAGTGTTGAAACATGAAGATTTTCTCAATTTAACGAAAGTATGTGTAATCCATTAATTGGTTTAGGTGAAAAAGTATTGGTATATTTATATATTGAATACATTTATATGCATGTAGATTGTAGATGCGAACGATACTCAAGATCCCCTTTCAGTAAAGGTACATTTGTTTTTATATTTTGCAGAATTTGTCTTATTTTCTTATAATATTGTTATTCTGCAAGACTGCAATAAAACTATAGTAGTTATTCTTTTGAGCAGGACCATAAACTTATGATTCTGACTATGAGATCAAAGGGTAAATCATTCCAACCGCTTATATGTTATTGTTGTTATTAATGTACATTTTGTACATGTTCTGATCGCCAGGAATATGTTTGCTGAGCTGAAAGAATGAGGACATGAAATAAGTCTAAACGTAGGAGGTATCTCACATTCTTTTATTGATGATTTTTTATAGTGTATAAAATTAAGACAGCTAAAAGTAAACTGACTGGTAAGAGTTAAGTATTTTAAGCCAATTCTTATTGGGATGATACGCAGCCACAAAAAACTGCAACCTAATATACTCATTCGTGTATTAGTCTTTACGAGTACAAGTTACTCACAAAGTAGTTAACAAAATAATAAAACCGTGTCTTTTACAATAATCGTATTAGCAAGATTGCTAATAACTTGGTAGCATCTTCACAATAACAAATGAACAAATGCAAATAGCATAGCATGTACTACACATTTAAATTATCTTTTTTACTTAGTAAAAAATATGTGCACAACAAAACTAAAAGTCTGTACTAATAAATCAGTATAACTACTTATGAGAGATGAAGAATCTATTAGGAATTCTTATTCTAAAACATTGATTGTTGGATAGGTTAAAGCAGGTTTTGAAATAAATATTTCTCTACTGATACACCTAAAACAATAACTAACTCACGTATAAGATTCACTTCTTTTATATTCATGTTTAGTGCTGGCAAGTTTTGTGTACCTATATTTACACCCTGTATTTCATTCCTGCATGTAAAATAATTTGCATTTCACACTGATTGCGCGCTTGTTGGTCAGTGAGTCAAAGATACTTTTATCATATAAATAGTAATTGTAGCAAAACGTTTTGCATAAAGTTCTTCAACAATATATGAATACATAAGTCAGGAAAAATGCGCTTCACATTCTAGATTCGCAGCAAATGTGTAAGGGTTTCCTATATTGATTTTAATGCTGCAGGTGGTCAGGTAGACAGGTTAAGCATAATCACATCATCTGCACCTAACAAGAAGATACGGCAATAATATATGGAGGTATGCAGAATTTTACTACATAATGAATATATGTAAGCATTTTGTATATATAGGTATAAATATCACTAATATTAAATCTTAGCAGCAGGATTACCATCCATTCTACATATAGACACTTGCAAAAGAGTATGTATTATGTATGTACAGTATATGTATCTGCTTAGTGTTTGGCAAAGCTCACACTTAGTCTAGTAAGATGAGTATGCATGGTCATTGGCCATGTCTACCTTTTGTTACATATTGAAGATGTGTTTACTGAAATGAATAACAGTACTAAGTTCACATATGATCTATATAATAACTTCGCAGGTTGAATATGTATCACATATCAGTTTTTCTTGTACTATAATAGCATTCATAGAAATATATGCCTAATTCACAAGTTCTGAATTAATAATATATTATGTAGTTCTTTCGCTTCGCATTAGGGCAAACTACTTTATTTTACGTATCTGCATGACTAAATGAAATGCATTTGTGAACATAATCATATTATACCACCGGTAGCGTGTATGGGATTCATTCATCTATACGGATTAGCTGCTGTATGTATAAATATATCTGTATAATATTTATACGGTAGAGAAGAGCTATTTGTAAACTGCTTCATACAAACAAATGTCTCACTAAGGCTAAAATGTAGTTTGAATCTAGATCAGCAACATAACTTTGTTATTGTTAATAGCATTAAATAAAGTATTTAAATGTACTGGTAGTAATTGAAATCTGAATCACGCCACTATAGGTAATACTAAATGGGCTTTTGTTTATATAATGCTTATTCCAAGTTACATTAAGAAACATTATTTTAATTAACAGTGCATAGTGTCATTGGCCGCTAAATACCTTACATAAGTCACTGTTCATTGATAAGATACTTTAATAGTGTTCGTACTTCGTAGTAGCATTGCTATCCCACAAAACTGTCGATAGTTACTTAAGGTATGTTGTGAAACATCAAAATAATGTAGAATGGCTAACATATTTATGCTAAATCATTTCATCTATCAAAATTTACCTAGATCCAGTAGCGGAGCAAACTATTTATATGATTAGAGCAGTTATTTTGCCTTTAGATTTCATGCTGCAATATGTATTGCAATTCAGGTGGTCCATTATAGAATCATGTATTTTGTTATTCACAAAATGGTTTAAACTGGAGTATCTTGTATCATGAATTACACTATCTGTTTGTAAATATGAATAGTAGCCTTACTTTAAAGAATTTCGCGTATTTACTAGTGCTTAGCTTAATATAGTATTACATATATTAGCACTTGGCACCACATTAATATTCTAGTTAGAAACTGTATCAAGAAGGCTTAGTTTAAATAATATTAAAAGTGGAGTTGATAGGGTATGATGGGTGCGTACATAGTTTGCTCTGCTCCTTATACACAGACGTTTTCGGTTGAGAAACTGGGGCGGAATAGGGCGTAGGCGAATTAAAAAAATAAGAAACTCGGTATAGTTGTTACTATAATAATGTGTATAGGTATGCAAGTATATAAGTAAGAAAATAGTAAGAATGAATTGAATGCGGTACAAAGCCCTGTGCAATTGCTTTGCATTGGATTAGCACTTTAATATCTGTCTATGTATATTAGTAAGTATGGTAATAGATATTATTATGGTTCTATGATCTGGACTTTAGTGTACCTAACATGACATATAGACATAAGAAGTATTGTATATGTCAGAGTCGCAGGTGTACAGAAAATGCCATGTGCAAGTAGAAATACTACGTTACCTATTCTTGAGTCCCAGTTTGTCAATTGATTTGCTCAGTGCTTATCTGAAAAGGGCAAACTTTTTTGTAGACTTTTTTGAGAATTTTTTGTGAGTTTTAGTGATATAGACATCGTAAATACAATTTTGGTGCTTACTGTATGCAACATTACTTACTATTTACATACAGTCTTGGTTTTTAATTTCTAAAAAGTAGGTATTAGTGTGAAATAAGCATAATTAAGGCCAGAAGAAATCTCTATTGGTAAATTATAATGATTTACCATGATAACCTTTTATGAGATTCGTAAAGTGTCCCAAAAGGAAGTTGTATTCTAAGCCCAGGGATCCCTGTGCCTAGTTAAAGCATTGTGGTGCTGTAAGACTATGACATAGGTCTGCACTTGTGTATCACACTAGTAAAATTGTTAGCGTAGCATAAACTCTTGTATTCGTATAGTACGAAGGTAAGAATTGCACACGTTTTGAAGGCAAGAGTTTCTGTTTCTACTTGGTTTCTGTAAATCTTAATGTAATAATGTTATGGAGAGCTTAAAAGTAGATATAATGTATAATCATAGTAATGTGTAGCATAGGTAGGTAAGGTAAGTATTACGGATCGATGGATTAATTTAGTAAAGGGTTGACGTTGACGGTATGTTGAATTAAAGTAAGTTGAAGTTGAAGCTTAAACGAAACTAACATTTTCTGTAGGTATCCATCCCCATTAAAGATATCGCACAGAGTGACTCCTCGTACTCTACATATCGTCTATCTGTGTTAAAGGTAAGTTTCTTAATGTTGTTGGAGTTGTAATGGAAATGCAAGCGTGTCGGACTGAACCTGTTGCTATTATTAAGAGCTAACGTATTTATATTATAGTAAGTTAGTTTTATTTTTGCCCCTGTCTTTACACAGTAGGTATTACTGCTTCTTCTTTCGTGTAAATTCTATAGAATGAGTGCATAGTACAATGTATATTCGTATTTACTTACATATCATTCCTGTGTATCTCCACATTATTCTTAAGATTATTTGAGTACACACATACGTAAAGTACGTATGTGTAGAAACGCAAAGAAGAAAATAGTCTTAAAGCACACGCAACTGAACACAGTCCTCATATATAGATCAGTTTACTTACATTTTGTATATAATATAATAGAAACTTACGGTTATGCTTATATTCTATGGTCTAAGGTAATATTATCCCTGTTTATATTTAAAAGCAGTGTTTAAAATGCCAGTTAACTAACAAATCTCATCAGATGAGTGCCGACTTACCTGCGACACACATACTGGCAGAATCTGTAAAAATAACATTTCTTCTTGAGACAAAAATAAACTATACCTGCTTGAAAGTGTCTTATTTAGAATTAGAAAATTAAAAATTGCTAATTCATAAAAGTGTTTCAATACGTGACATATGCATTTGCATAAGGATATCTCAATCTGAAGTGAAGTGTGTCAAGTGATTTTATTTCCTTTATTGAATCTTTGCTAAATTCATAGGAAATAGATAAAAGTAAATAAATCCAAGCTATGCCAATGGATTAAACTAATTCTGTCCAAGTAGATATCAAGCATTAATTTCCTGCTGCAATTCTGCAAGAGGAACTACACAGTAATTGTTTTCAATCAAAAGTGATCTGTTTAGCGCAGGAATTGACAATATTGTTTCCAGTTTACGTTAATGGATTATTAATGCTTGTTTATTGAGACAAGGAAAAACTTTTTACCATTTTAAATAGTCATGTAATCCAATATGCATTTCTACCATCTAAGCAAGGAGTCATAATTGGCTAGAAAGTCAATCGTTTTAGAAGAATCTCTTAAATTCATCCATATCGAGAACGTGTTCCCTGTCATCAAATCAAGATAATTGCTATCACATCGCATCACAGCTACAGCAATTGCAGCTGAGACTGATAAGCTTGAAATAAAAGCTCTCACGTCTTCTTTACCACGTGCGCATTTTATATTTAGAATTGCATTGCATTCGTCTCAACTTTTTTATACCAATCGACTGTGGTGTGTGTTCATGTTGAGTGTACAGACTCTACAGAGTACAGAGTGACATGAATAATAAAATACAATAGAGCTGATATTAAAGGAGAAACGTGTTAAAACCAAAATCTTTTTACTAATGAAAATCAGTTGTTAGCACGGCAGTGAACGACTTAATTTTGCCTACCTAAATACTAAATCTCTGCGTTGATCTTCTGTCTCACAAGTTGGACTTGTGCAACCATTGTTGTTGCTATTGCTATTGTGTTCAGGGGTTACAGTTACACTTGCACTAATTGTAAACGAGAATTGCTTATTGCGTCAAATGAATGTAAAAATATATTTACAGTGAATCTGTTTATTAAAGGTGTATCATTAAAGTGCTCAGTTTAACCGTTCAAGTTACCTCAACTTTTATTTTTTGGATTTTCTTTTTCTACATAAAAACGACACTTCAGTTTGCAAGTAAGACTAGTGCAAAATAATTTCTACTTTCTTTGGTTAACACATCATATAAAATCCCAATAAATCGTAGCAAGTGTTAAAAATTTCTATTATGTTTATGGTAATCAATTTATTTATTACAAATAGTTACAAGCGAGATTTATTGTATTTCTACTCAAATGTGGAGCATAATATTTACTTTTTTTGGTATTTACTTTATAGCCACAGGAGGTTGTACCACATGATACTTGATTGAGTTAGGTATTCTATGGATAAAATTGTTTGTTACTAAACCAAACAAAAAGATTAATCTTAGTAGCCACAAGCCGCAGTTGTAATAGGTAATTTAGACTTGACGAATAGTGAAATTGTAGATGTTGTCATGAAACACGCGTCTCAAACCAAATCATGTAAAGACGAAGCATGGTGTGAACACATGTCTACAAAAACATTGGTGCTGCACTAGCGTATATACTATAAGTAAATAAGAAGCATTGGGACATAAATCGCTTAGGCAAGTATATAAATGTAGTTTCAGTACAGCTACACGTACAATTTAGCAATAAAAAGGGAAATAATGCATCTACAAATTATATCAATGTATATAATTATTTAATTCGATAAATAGCAAATAATTGGCAAAAAATGCAAGCCTAAGTCTACTACATAGTGGTATTCAGTGTACACTAACCAAAACTCAACAAGGGATCGATAGTTTCCCCATTGCATTGATATCCTTGCCGAAAATGTATTTATTTGTAGTAGTAATTATTTTGTTTAGCTAATGACTAAAAACATTTTTATGTGGGTGTACAGCCAGCATGAGGTACATAGTACATACTATATTGAATTCTCATTGTCTACACAGTGATATTTACTCCAAAGGAATAAATAGATGTAACTTGCCTAATAAAAATTTAGTGTAGTATGACATGGTACATAAATTGTTTTGCATGATGCTTGTGGCAGGTTTCAGTACTTAATAAGAGATTATAAAGCAAGTTTCAGTCAAGTCAAGTCTGCGTAGTCCGTCCATCCACTTATTATATTACAGACTAACCATAAAGTAAATTGTATTTTGAGAATTGCTATGCGTTGTGAATTTACATTACATTACGATTTACAAAATTACGTTACGCTGCACTTGTAGGTAGGTACTATCTGTATATGCTGTAGTGAATTGTGTACAGTTCTCTTACGCAGTAGGTATCTAGTCGTATGACTAGTATGAATGTGTTCATTAATACAGTAAATAAGTAGAACCGACGACGTACGTAAATAAGGAGCATTATGTTTTTATGAGGATGACTATGACTATGACGAAATGAATACATGAAAGATTTAAGGAAGAACTGTCATGAGACAATGAAAACAGGTGGACCTCCAGGACATTGACTTGACAATTTGATACTCTTTATTCTTTATATATTACGATGTAAAGTATCTGTAATATATAACTAGTAAGTAATACTGTCTGTACCTTGCCTTATTTTTAATGGCACAG
This sequence comes from Tomocerus mixtus, assembly GCA_034694165.1. Taxonomy (NCBI): domain Eukaryota; kingdom Metazoa; phylum Arthropoda; class Collembola; order Entomobryomorpha; family Tomoceridae; genus Tomocerus; species Tomocerus mixtus. Next base: position 98,824 of record JAQFYC010000021.1, on the reverse strand, counting down.
ACAAATATAAATAGTGGAGCATCAGCAACTTAACTTACGCTACATTCAATTATAATACAACGGAACTGTTTCCCTCCTCATTTTCCATTAGACGGAGGAAGTGACTTTGTTTATAGTTTCGATCTTGATAATAATGTCGCTAAACACTACTGTTTACAAACTACTAGTATAATCCGTATATTTATTTAGGTAGATGCTATTTATTGCTATATAGGTATATGCGTTATGTGAGTAGGTATAGGTACCCAATATTATACCAATAATGTAAACCGTCAAAAGCATTGGATTATGAAGTAAAACATACTTAAGTACACATTAATTGCTATTGATCTAACAACTTGAGAGCTAATAACTTGGATTACACAGAGCTTTCTTTACAAACAAATATTTGCTAATGGTAATGTACAACAAAATAATCGAAATATTATCGTATAAGGTACATAAAGAAATCGTTTCACAATAATAGTAAAAAATTGGGCTAACAATTTAAGTTACCTACTTAGCTGCTTTACTCAGGAATGCTGTTTCTTATCATTACACAAATATATGTAATATGCAGATCATCTATAGGCATTAGTATGCATTTTCATAGAGTAAAAGTTATGTTACAATTTTTAAGGAAGCAAGTAGGCTACATGGATTCATTCAGCGAATTAACGATGGTATCATATCAAAGAATGTACCAATTCGTATTTTAAAGCGTGCGTTCACGGCTCCGGTTATTATAGCACATATTACTATATGCAAATCAGAAAATATTTATGTCAATTCCCAAAATACTAAATACATTGGCTTTAGTCATGGTAAGGTAAATTATATAGATCTGACTAAAAATTAACTGACAGTCACGTCATTTCCTTATGTAACTTTTCTAGTGTGCTCACCGATAGATTTCATCACAAGTAAGACAAAATGGAATGTTTTATTAGTAAAGTAGGTAGTTATGGCAGTGTCTTTATGAATGTAGCAGTTATTAAAGTTAAACCCACAATGAAATGAACTTAAAGTTGGCTTATTGCACTAAAAAACTTGTGTGAGTAATTAAGAAGACTGTGTTTAGCTGAAGTGAAGTGAATATATGTATCACTGTATCACACTAACAATCAGTTTCTGTGCGTTATAATTTTTACACTTATAGCTGAATATTATAGCTACACCTTACGTTATGTCATAATCATAATCTAAAAAATGCACCTATGTAATATTTAGACTGCACACAACACTTACACACATGCTAGGATTGTATCGTATAGCATTGTAGCTGATCGTGATGTGAGCTGTCGTATACCGTACTTAGCTCTACTTATTATATAACTTTACTAACTTCAGTGGGCAATAATCATCATTGCGTTACGAGATTCAATTTTTATCCAAAAAGTGTAAATTTGATTTTATATAATTTTTATACAGTTAGCTGTTTTACTACTAAACATTAAAAAACGTATGTATGTACATACATACGTTTTTAGTTTTTTAGTTTTATATGTACATTGCATTGTACTCACATACATATACTAGTACGATCGTGTTTTTAAGTGTTTAGTTAGAGCACTAGCGTAAAATATTGTATTTGAATTAATAAGAAATTGCCCTACTAGATATTCCGATGCACGCATAAACCGGTAACAAATACCACCTTAAAATTACTAGGTATACCTACATAAATTCTAGTGTTTTAAGCGAAAATGTAAAATGATCTGATGCAAAGACATTTTTATCGAAAGCAGCGATACAAATAAATCTTTTACAGCCATATTGATACACAAACTTGCTCGTATTTTTAACCTATAGTTACATAAATATGTACATAGGTATAGTTCTTAACCATTCTGACGATGTATGAAAAACTATGGATTCCCAAAACTTGATATCATTACTTTACTATACCATATTTACAACAACTTAATAAGGAAAGCATTTTAGGTAAAAAGTATTTTACCAGCACAATAGTTTAACTGATTAGGAACCCAAATCTGTGAGCACCTACTACAAATATTTGCACAGATTACGCAGATAAACTTTAATTCGTAATAATATTTGAGCTTACTTTGTAATGTCTACAAATAAAATGTGTGCACACACATACGAAAAAGTTAGGTAAAAATACAAAAGCCATTGACTGAAATGTGTAGAATATTGCTGTTGCACTACAGCACTGCATGGTGCAGCTTCATGCAAATTTTATCACAGTCAGTAGGTGCAACAGGCACAAACAAATGCACCTTTGCATCATGAATGCATGTGTGTGTAACTTATTTGCTCTCCGTAGCAGTAGCAGTAAGATACTATGGCATAACAAAAATAACAATGAGCAAAAATGAATGCAAATAAAGATAAAATGCAGAATAGAAGAGAATAAGTATTCATTATTATGGGGTACAAATATTATATAACACTTTGTGGGATGGTATTAGTATGTATACAGTATACGTACTATAGGTATACTTTTAGATTCAATTTTAGCGAGTTCTATTAATAGCTGTATGAAGAAATCATATTGTAAATTATGTGCACACATTTTTGCTCGGCAAAAAAAGAGTGCATAATATGCTGATCTTTTCTATTCTGCTCTGCGCTGATGTGCATATGTCATATTTATGCACGTACACACTATAGTTAGCATTGTCGATTGTATATTAGAATGTTCGCATGAAAGAAAAGCCTTAGATTTAGTTTGCTTCTTATGTTATCAGAGTTATCACTTTGCAAATCTCCGTGAGAAATGATTTGGGTCAGAAGAAACAAACGAAGCGAATCACATATCACATCACTACTATCACATTTACTTCTTGTTCTGTGGAGGTACTTCTCCCAGTTTTCTGTTCATCTCTATCTATATTTGCCTGCGTGCCTTTATTATTCCATCTTATTTGCAAATTATCCCATTTAAAGCGTATGTAATATACATACGTCAATATAGAAGGCAGTATTAGATAGCTAAGGTATTAGTCATTAAGCATTTTTTAATCTTTCATTGTATCCTAACGCTAACTCGGTTGATTATCTGTGGTTGTACTCTTGTACTTATACTGTGTATGCTGAGTGTAGTTACAAGGTACAAGCGTTGTAATAATAAAATAAAAACTAATTGCATGTATCTAATGACACTCTGACAATCATAGTTGCAGATTTTACTTTTATCCCTTGAATGACTGGTGATGACACTAGTTTAATTACACATGCATTTAACATTACTACATGTTATGCTTTTGTGAGAGATGTTAATTGAGCTAATGTACTAATTCAACAGGTAAATAATAGGTAAATGTTCATGTGTACGTAAGAAATCTATCTATTTGTATATGTACACATGCATTTAGCATTTAGTATTTTATCATAATTATCCCAGCATGTTCCCCAAAGAATGGAAACTAAATATTTTTTAATGAAATGTTCACATTATAAACTGTTGAACATATAGTAATGTGTGTTAATAAGTAGCTTAGATCAGGTTCCTGTGTAAGATAGAATATTTTTCTATTTCTTTATAGTTTTGGTCCTAGTTGCATTAATATTTGTCAAATTAATGTAAAAGCTATGCTCACATTTATATATTTAGTCACTTAATTTTAGTGACAGACAAGCAAGAAACATTTCTGAATTGTTGATTGAGCATAATAGCAGTAACGTGACAACTAAAACATATATTATCTGTACAAACAGAGGCTTACTATTTTGGTATCAAGGAAGACCACACACTGTTACCTTCTACGTATAATATTGTCACATTGGATTAAATACAAATACACGTGGATTCACAATCAGAAAGTATTCTGTAACGCATAGTGTACCTAGATGTACATATTGTATAAATAAATATCGTCACACATTCAGGAACATGACATAATAATACAAATATCTTTGCTATTAAGCTGTTGCATGGTCTTCTCATAAATTTTTAATAGCCCAAAATATTATTTAACGGGGATTAGTGTGCTGGGTACTGGGTACACAGTACACAGTCGTACTCACGGATAATAAAAGCGAATATCCGTTTTCTCCGACCTTGTCATGGAGTCATGAGGCTCGTTTCCGTTGAATGACACAACCATGTAAGAAAGTCCCTGTATGCAACTTTGTATGTTTTTATGACACCAAAAGAGAACAAGTAAATTACTCCAATCGTTCAGCAATTTTCTTTCAATGTCACGTTTTAAGAAACTGCATGCAAAATTCAGATACTTATTGTTCTGAATTAATCTTAGATTTTTAGAGTATGCGTGAAAAATATTTCCATTTCGTTGAATACATGTATCACCTACGGCAATCTGTAAAAGCTGTCATTATTTAGGTATCACAAGGATAGTTGCTTAATAGACAGAGCAATAAATAATTGTATTCACTCAACAGTACCTTCTGATGATAATAATTCAAGTTTACAATTAGTAGTTGGTGACAATTGTAATTACAAACAACAACGCATCTGTGACTTATGCCATTACTACTATTGCTACAATGAACTACTGTTTTAGCTCATAAATGCTTTTTTGTAATAAACCTGCACAACAAATTGTAGAAGCAAATACCATATTTTGTGTGCATTTCCCTTCAAAAGTAAACTAACATTGTTTTATAGATGTTATGCAAATCTGAAGATACACACTTTACCTATTACTATTTAACTAATGATACTTTATTGTACTCAATTACTGGTGTACACATTGTTTTGTAAAGTATAACAAGACAAGGATTGTGCTTCCTCTGAATGACAATTTTACTTTCAAGAGAAAATGCATGCATAATCTTAAGCTCGGAAAATATTGTTGCATTTTTTAATTTAATTTCTGTAAACTTGTAGATGCAGATACATTGAAAGGTTTTTCCAAAGGTTTAAATTGAATATTAGAATTATCTGACTTCTTGCAATTCCTGGAATCTTCCAACTGGCTATTTCATTGAAAGAATCAGAAAGAATCGTTCATTTGGATGCAGCTTGTGTCCCTTTTCATGCTCTTTGAATATACAGGCATAATGCTAATATATTAATGAATTGAGCTTTAATATAGTGGAGTCTACCCAGATTAAGGTTCATAACTGTATACAATTTACTTATCGTAAGATTAAAATTCATATATTTCTAAACCCGTATATGGACTATTCGTTTACATAATATGTATTACCCTACTTTATGTAAAGATATATTGCAAACCTATAGCTATGATGCAGCTCTGTGAAGATTTGACATGAAATGCACGTGTTACATACTTACTAAATTTTTAAGTGTAAGCATTTAATTGCTTCTCACACGAAATAGTCAATAGATAGGTACAATTATTATAGAAACCTAAATGAGATTTCTATACAGTTACATTATTATAAGTGTCTGAATTACCAATAGCAAGTTAACTAACTAGGCAGCAGGATTCAACTTTAAATCGGTCGGCTGCTTCTCTTGCTTGTGACTAAGTATGTACTAAGTATTAAAGAGAAGAGATTATTTTCTTGTTTCAACAGAAAAACTCCACTTTCCCAAAAGTTGATCATAGTTTTTGATGTAAGACGAGCTAAATGAGAATGCGAATAGGATGATGACATGCTACATGCTTAATAAGATATAATATCGTACCTACTGCATAGCTATTCGCAAAATGTTAGTTAAGAAAGGATATGGTTCGCTAATTATCACTCGATTAAAATGAATAAATATTCCTTGTCTTAGTCTAGTCCGTGTGCTTAGATACATAGGTATTTCTAATCGCTGTGCTCTTTTACAGATATCCGTTAGTTAGTTAATAACATTAATATGGTATCGATTAAATATAAGTGTAAGCTCATTTAACTTAAGATGCTCAATGGTGTATAATATGTATATGGAGTAAGTAATTGCTACATATAATATATAATTTAAGTAGGATTATATGCAATATCGTGTCTTGTATTTAAAATGGATGGTGTTTCTCTTTTTACAGGATCGTGATTCTCACAAATATCGTGTTCTTCCCATTAGTAAGCAGGATCATACCAAGACCAACGAAACGAACCACTTCGTCTCAGTCGAGAATAAGGAAAAGTTTAAAACAAAAGCCAAAACCCTAATTCTATTCTCCATTCCATAATAATACAACATGAACAAACGGCTGGTGAGAGCTCAACTTAATTTCAGTCAGAAGCAAAGCAAAGGAAACAATATTATATTTGTAACGCTAACACAACTATCTGTAGTATTAGCGTCTGTGAATTGAGTATTGTCAACTAATTACAGGACAGCGCGACTTAAAAGTTAGAAGATAGTAATTACTAGTTGTAAGGATGATGATTCATCGGAGGAAAATGAGAACTCGAGATTTTTTCCTGATTGGAGCCTTCCTCTTGGCTTGGTTCCCGTTCCCAATTTATGCAAATAAATGTCCACCGCCCGAACACATAATGCCTTGCAGGTGTCGTGGTCGTAATGACCAGATTCAAGTCTGGTAAGTGGTTCGAATCTCTGCCAAAATATTTCGGGTTTTCTAATTGGGTTGGATGTTTGTAACATTTTTGCCCTTATTTGGTACACAGGTGTAGTCACAGTGACTTAGAGAGAGTAAATGGAGCACTAGAGAATTTAATGAGACTTCGTAGTATGCCAGCCATTGATGAACTCATAGTGGAGAACAATCGAATGCCAACATTGCCAGCCCGAGCCTTTGGTGCTTTGCAAGTAAGTTATTTAAATATATAGAATGCCTCCCTAGACGAATTCCCATTATTAACTAACACAATGTATTTAAATGTAGCATCTCTTTAGTAGATATTAAGTGTACTTATATATAAGAACAGAATTGCAGATTAGCAATGGGTCTCGTCTTGTTTCCTCTTTGGATGTTTTGATTTGACTCACTTTGAGATATAAGCAGTTTTGCCAGAAAAACACTACAAACCATCAGCAAACAATTACAAAGCAGAAATTTCTGGTCTACTGAGTTTATCTGTGTACGAGTAGAAGTACCACTTGATACGGATAATATAAATATCCCAACAAAAACATTACTAACCCTATACACTTGTTAGGATTTGGCTTACAGTTATAATATGATGATATGCTACAATCTCATCTAATGTAGCAAAAACATTGTCTTGTTAGTATCGTGGCAGTAATTAATTTTCTTAATGTTCGTTTCTTACCTACCCAGACAAATAGCGATACCTACTTTATTTGTTGTTACTATGTTTCTTTACTACTAGAGCATAAGCGTGATTAATTGCATGTAAGTTAGAAATTAATGAACTGTCTATATACTATGTATCAGTATCTGCATGTACATGTTTTTGTTATTTGTGTATTAAATAGATTGGAAGACTCCTTCTGAGGAATAATGGTTTAGAGTCCGTGTCCCGAAATGCATTTGCAGGGTTGGAAGACTCAATTGAAGAACTTTACATTGTCGAAGACAAACTAGTCGATTTCCCATTCGATTCTATCGAAAATCTTCGAAATTTAGAAGCATTTACAGTCGAGAAGAGTCGAATTCGCCTGCTTCCCCGTTTCAGTGGGCTGAATCGCCTGAAACACATTCGGATAGACGGATCCCTCATCACCGGATTTCCTGTCGGGGCATTTTCCGCCATGGCCTCTGTGAAACAAATACATGTGGTCAATTCAAATGTGGCTAATTTGGCAGAAGGGATCTTTGGACCGTTAGATACTCTCATTCTGGCCAACTTTAGCGGAAATCGCATAGATTTCATTCAGAGGCGCAGTTTCGCTCTACTTCCTAAATTAGAGGTCAGCTCATCTCCTTTGTGCTTTTCTATACCATAATATACATTAACTGAGATACGCAAGAAAAGAACATTGCAAGAATCCTCTTCAATCTCGTTCTGTATATTATCTTGCTTTAGTTAGTTCTTTAACTCATTCCTTATTCTTTCAAACAGAGTGTCTTGATTAATACTAACTTAACTATGGCTTTGATTTCTCAACTTATGTTCTAGAGTGATGCTCCTCTCCCATGCTACACTTTATGACTTGTCATTGTTACTTTATATCTCTTTTTCTTAAGCTCGCTTGCACTTTAAAAAAATTCTAAGCTACACTCCTCACTTTATTTAACCATACCATGCAGGAACACCTAAATTAATACGTTCACTTCACTTAATACAGATGTACCATGGACGGATGCTTAAAATACCTGTACCTAAATAATACTTACGCTTCTTTGCCATTGTTGCTTTATTCTGATCTCATTTCAGTTTTTCCTTTGTTATCCCCTCAGCTATCATTGTTAAGAGTAAATAGTACTGCTAACGCTTACCTTGTACTTGATATTGTTGGTATTGTATGTTGTATTGGTATATACAGCTTACAAGAATACAATCTCATATCTTCTGCCCAACAATTTATATGAATGTAATTGTCTATATGGAAGTAAGTTTATGTATTCTAGCCAGTAATTTAGAATAATTGTCTTTGTTTACTTGATTTGGTGTGCCGTACATATAAAGGTATATATTATTTTGGCGTTGTATACTAATACAGATAGTACTACATATGTAATTACATCTTGGAAAGATACACCTGTATTTTATTTTGCCTTTTGTTTGCAAATAACTGTTGTTTATTCTTTTGTGCCAAAGGGGATTTACTACAGAGTCCTCGATACACTTACGATTAGATTAGCTTTTGTTACTTTTGTTGTTGGGATTTACTTAGTATTCACTTTTCGGTTTTCAGTTGAAACCTTTTTGAAAGTAAATAAGTACATAAGTAGGGCTATTTGAAATGGAAAGGCTTTTAGCATGTATTTTATTGGCTTTTATTGCTTTTGAATTTATTTCAAAGGTTATTGATGACTACCTATTCTGTTGTAGCATGATTGTTGGAGGAATTGGTTTGTATTTCGTAGGACAGCTGTACTATGGTAGCTAAAGAAAAGCAAAGTTGAATTTTTACATTTTGAGATATATATTTAGAATGGACTAATGATGTTATTTTGTATAATTTATTCATTTTTGATTATACATAGGTTACTAATATGATAAATACTGAATTGCAGGTGTTATCGATGGCAAATAATAATTTAAAGGATGCTGTAGCTGTTGGAAGAGCATGTGAGGAGCTAACTTCACTAAAATCATTGGATTTAAGTAATAATAAGTTCAAGACTCTCCCGGAAGGTTCATTTGTCAATCTGAGAAGTCTTCAGATGCTAAACTTAGCCTCTAACCAGGTGCAAACTGTCAGTCCGAGATCTTTCACTCATTTGCCCGCACTGAGAAAAGTAGACTTGAGTTACAATGAACTCAGGAACTTCCCACCACTATTTTTCGATTCGGCTCCTTTGCTCGAGGAACTGAGGTAAATAATGAGATCTTTGAAATCTTCCTTAAAGATAATAAAGAAAATATAATGATATAAATATTGTTTGAAATGGGTATCTTGACTTATAAAGGAATTAAACTGATATGAATTTTCATCCATTTTAAAATTAGAATGAGAAAAAATCATCTTGGTACAGCAAATGAAATCGGGGAAATGTTAGGATCCCTGAAATCCCTTCGGTTCATCGATCTGGGGGAAAACGGTCTTATAGAATTGCCAACAGGAGCTATACGAGATCACACGCATCTTCAGCGACTTGATCTCAGTGACAATAAAATTACCCGAATTCAGCGAAATGCATTTAAGAACGTTCCATCTTTAATGGAAATGAGTCTTCGTAACAATTCCATACAAGAAATCCCGTCTGATGGCGAAGCGTGGGATATTGCTTCATTAAAGGAACTGGATCTTTCATCTAACAATTTACAACAGTTACCTCAAAATGCACTGAAAGGTCTTCCTCGCCTTGCAAGAATGGACGTCAGCCATAATTCCATCAAAAATATTGGAATGAATACATTTTCCCATAACACAGATATGGAAATGCTGGATATGAATGGAAATAGTATAAACTACTTAGCACCGGATGCCTTATCTGGACTCACCAAGTTGAATAAACTGGACATAAATAGAAATCATTTGGAAACGATTCAACCAGGAACTTTCCGAGACTTGAAAAATCTTCAGACACTAAACCTGGCAAATAACAGGCTAAACAATTTGCCTTCCAATGTTCTCCATGAATTGAAATCCTTAGAAGAATTAAATCTTAAGAGCAATTCCATATCACAAATTCCCCATGGAATTTTCTCCAACTTAGGGAGCCTTAAAGAATTGAATTTGAAGCACAATGCATTATCGAATGTGAATGGAATGATGTTAGATGGTCTGAAAAACTTGGAATCTTTAAAACTTGCTTCAAACCAAATAAATAATTTCGACGAATCTTCTTTTGATAATTTGCTCAAGTTACGATCTCTCGATTTAAGTTCCAATAGAATCAACAGAATTCCGAGTCGGTCCTTCAAAAATCTTCCAACGCTGGAAAAATTCGAAGCAAGGGAAAACCGAATAAGCAATGTGGAACAAGGAGCGTTTGCTAATTCAGAGAATTTGCAAATATTAGACTTTGCCCATAATGCATTAGACGGAATACCCGATCTTATAAAATCGACTCCAGCTCTAAAGGTAGTCGATCTGAGTCATAACCAAATAGAAACGGTCGAATCGGATACATTTAAGCAAGCAAGCAATCTTATGGAATTGTATCTAAATGACAATAAAATTAAAGGAATCACTTCAAGAACATTTGATGTAAGTATTAATTAGCAAAATTAATTATTGTAAGATACTATCTTACAGGTTGTTAAAATTATGTTTTCCGATTTCTATAGAATTTGAATTCCCTTACAATTTTGGATATGGATGGAAATGAGCTGGAAGAAGTTCTTCCTGAAAGTTTCAGAAACTTACCTAGATTAATCTACTTAAGAATGAGCAGAAATAGAATAAGAAATATTCGCAGTACAGCATTCTCAGACTTAAATTCCCTGGATGGACTAGATTTACAAGAAAATGAATTGGAATCTGTCTCTGAATCTGCATTCGACAGAACAGGGGCCTTAAAATATCTCAATTTAAGTCATAACAATTTTGATAGCATGGCAAGAATGGGACTTATCCCTTTGCAGTCTTTGGAAGTATTGGACACAAGTTTCAACCGCTTACGGGAAGTAGACGAAAAGGCGCTTCGCCATTTGCAATGGCTTGTTGAACTAAGGGTTTGCTTATTAAAGTTTTACCTATTATCATACCTAATTAAAATAGTGTACACATATTTCATTCCATTGTGGTAGTCCAGCCAAATTAGTTAATTGGCAGTCGAAGATGAAAGTACACAAGATATACTAATTGATTATTTATTTTGAAAAGATGAATGATAATGGAATATGTCGCCTCCCGGTTGGAATCTTTGATGGAATGAGTCGGCTTAAAATGCTTGTCATGAAGAACAACTATATTTCTCACTTGTATGAAACTGTGTTCTACAAATTAAGAAATAACATTGCATTCCTGGATATTTCTGGTATGGATACTAACGATGTTAATATTGAATCTTGATATTTAATACAATTTCTAATCGTTTGATTGCTCATGTTCGCATAGGTAATCCCTTGGCTTGTGACTGTGAGCTGACATGGCTGAGGAACTTGATGGCCAGGGAAGCTGTTCAAGAACTTTCAGACTCAGTTTGCGATAGTCCTAATGAGCTTAAGGGATCACTAGTGAAACAAGTTCGACCTGGACGAATGGTATGCCCATCAAGTAATCGTGGTGGGCACGCTGGGTTTAGCATTAATGAGGAAAAATGTCCAGCTTTGAAAGCATCTCGAAGAAAACCGAGACCAAGTCCTGACGCATTGCCCTCCGAACAGCGGCCATTGTTCGGAAATACCGGAAGCAGTTCTAATGGTGTTTTCACCGACGCTGCAGATTCTGCCATCAATAATGATTTGAAAAATCGCAGAAAAGGTTAATTTCGTCAGAAAATATATATTATTTGTATGTTTTGTTAACAATTCTAATTGTGTAATAATGCTTAAAATATTTTAGACGAAAAGCTTGTAGAGTCAAATGATTACATCCCTGGAGACACGCCGACGATTTATGCAGGAACAAGTACCACTGGAACTAAAGTAAAAATCTAATCTTAACAAATTCCTTATTTTGGAATTTCGCAAATGTTTACTTGATGTAATATTTCTCAAAAATGTTTTTACAGGCTACCCAACAGGATATAAAGAAATCGTCAACTTCCAATAGCGTATTTGGTGGACTTGGCTCTTTATTCGGAATACCTCTCGATTTCGGTTTGAATTTAGGAATATCTCCAAGTTTCACAATTGCCAACAAAGATAAACAAAATGATGATACAGACAGAGGATTCCAAACTGGAATGAAAGGCCCTGACCCCTTGCCACCGAGCTGGGTGGACAGACCATCTAAAGCCGAATTTGCAAAGCCCTCAGGAAGTGTCTACGAACCTCCAGAATATATCCCTAGAAAACCTACACAGCCATACATCCCCCTTAATCCCTATGCAGAGACAGGACCTCAATCCAATGTTGTTCCAAGTGGAACAGCAGATATCCATAAAACTGTTGCTTCTAGTGATAACACACCAAGGAGACCATCAGGAATAAAGTTCCCAGGAACGGGTCCTAGCGCCAGTCCGTCTCATCCTGCCTCATGGCACCCGTCTTACATTCCTAATACAGAAACAGGATTTATTCCCATAGAACCATTTTTCCATAATGCTGGAGGCAATAATAAACGAAATGAGACAAAAATACGTGATGAGATTCCCGGAGCTTCAACTTATTATGGTACAACAGCAAGGCCAAGTTACAACAATATAAACTCCGATTCCCCAAGAGTTACCACACCACAACCGTACCCTACAAATAAACACGGATTCGAATTGTACAACCAAGAAGCTAGTGCTACCCCACCCACCGCAGGGTCACAAAGTGAAGAGTACGAAGATGAAGTATCCTACACTCCAGTAGATATTCAATCAACAAGTGATGAGACACCCACTGGAAATGCACATAATACACCAAATGAAGACTTTTCTTTGTCCGATTTCTGGAGTATGTTTTCCGGGAACGGTACCAAAGATAACCAGATTAATAAAAATGAGAACGAAGTGAACCCTGACAGAAATACAGATAGAACCCCTGTAGATTTCTCCTCTCCGATTGATACAAGTACACCAAGTCCACCCCTATCCTACACGACTGGGCCTTCAGGAACAGGAAGACCAGGGGGTTCCGATGATGGGCACGAGCATTCATTTGGGGCATCCAGTCAAATTCCTCACGATGCTCATGGACGAAGACCTGTCGGAAGGCCTACGATTACAAAAATTACAATGGAGGAAACTGCTCCTCCATATAGAAATAACATAAACACAAATGCTCCAGAAATTGATAATTTGAATCAGCACCAATCTCAACAGCAACTTGGAACTCCAAATGGATTTGCTGAAGGCAATGAATTGGCCACCGCTAATCCTTTAGTTCCACCTGTGGTGATTGGAAATCCTGAAGCTCCCCTCGATTGGTATTACACAAATTATAATAACCACAACAATGACAGAGAAGAGCTGGAGAAATTCCTCGAAAGAAGCAAAGTCAATCAATTCGAGAATGAAATCGTCGATTTGAGTGGGAGAAGCTCGGGAGGCTTCAGTTCAAAGAGCTACTCTCTAATAATTATTTTAATTGCTTCTCTCCACGTTTTCCTATTTTAATTATTTCATGACATGGATGAATAGTAAAGTATTTTCTTTTTAAGTGCCGTTACCTGTTTATCTATTTAGAAGAATAACAGAATAATTATTGTTGAATACGTGTGTTTATGTAAATGTGCTGTGTTGTGTAATTAGTAAATAAGTAGGTATTTGTATTTTAAGAAGAGTTGTATTTAGTTTACATTGTCTGTGATCCGTTCGAACAGAGTCTTGCCTTTCTACTTTAAAATATCGTCAAATATCTGTAAATACACAAATATATTATGTTGTGTTGATATGATTGGATGTGTGCAATATGATGTTAATTGATTGTTTATTTTTTATCGAAATCTTTTAAGATGTGATGTGATTGTTAATTGTAGCATGAATAATGAGCATTATTATACCTATGTAGTAATAGCATGCAATATTGTGAGTTGGTGTGTTATTAAATAGTAGAAACTAAAGATACCTTCTTTAAATAATAGTGGAAAAATTACAATAATAGTGTAAATATACGGAATATTTTCATACGTTTGTAAATAAAATGGAGATTTTAACAAAAATCATTACAAATTGTGCAAAATTTTTCATGTCCTGCCCCATTGCTTCCAAATGGATTAAGATATTAATACTGTTACTGTTTGTAAGTATTTATGCTTCATATTACATAAACCCTAGAGGTCAAAAGGTGTTATCCTCCATTCATTAACACAGGAAATGGCACATTGACAAAATTTGCGTACAAAGGACATGCTAAATCGTGTGCAAAGGTACACAAAGTTTTATCGATAAAAGACTATTAAACTCCAAGGAAAATATATATTCCACGCTGTGTTTTTTCTGTGAACCCAATCAGATAAACTGTCATAAACATCAGGTCATAATATGTTACAATTCTGTGTTTGCTATTCGTATAAAGTATTCTAGTACTATGCATAATATACATATTACGACACTCGACTCGACTGTATGCATGGATGAACATATATTTCTAATGGTAGTGGGCGAGATCAGACAAAAAAATCCTTATTCATATTTCCTCCAAGCAATATGTTACTAAATCCATTTGCTTCTGCCACAGCAGCAGCTGTAATATGCATTTGCAGAGCCAAATTTTCACCGAAGATTGCACATGGAAGATATAATAAAGTACTATATAGCAAACGGTACTCGTTCGTCAGGATCCGGTCCGGATACCGGGACTCTGAGACTGATGACGGGAGGGAGGGAAGGTAGTCAGAAAGAACAGAAGACATAACAGACTTGGGTTAACATCATTATGTGCTTAAGCATTACTGCTTGAAGGTTTTTCAGTGTATGCACATTACTATTATTATTTTCTTAATTTTGACGTACCTATTATTATGCTTTGCAAAAATAATGGCATGAAATGCAAAGTAGAGCGCGTTTCTTGTACTAATTGTTACAGGGACATTTCTATTCTAGGGCCTAGCTAGGCTCTAGTTCAAAAAATGTTTTGTATTACATGGCTCTTGGATTTACATAGACACGCAAAATATACTTAATAAATAGCTACTCTTATCTCTTGTAGTCATTTCTTAACAAATCATTCACTATACTACGGTATATGTTCATATTAAAGCTTACACTTTTAACTATATTATTCAGAGCGAATGCATTTTAAAAATTGAGGACTTATACACACTGTACTGAACTCTTAACGCTACGTATACCTCTGTATATATTTGTAAGTTACAGAGAGGTATTTATTTGAGTCCTTACGGCATAGCATAAGTATATTATTAAGTGTTTCTGCGTTATAGTGAAGTCATAATAAGTGATAATACGCAAAGCAATCGCATTAGTTCCATAATCACGTAACATAAGTAACAGAATTTTGGGACACTAGCCAAAACGGAAAGGTACACTTGTGTATTTAAAAAAGGTACATAGAGACCATGCATAACATAGCCAGTATGCATACAATATAGAGTTAGCTAAATAAATCTACGCCCGTTTTACTGAAACATGAGTTCTGCTTCATTCATACACATACAAACATAAAATGTAACTCTTATAAATGGCTGTTACGCAAACTAATGCAAGAGCGTAGCATATTTTATTTGAAAGATGAGATCAGTTCCTAAATATATACATAATAATATATGTATTATTGAATACATGATATAGGTATGCATTTATTGAGTATATATGGAATACATAAACCATGACTCTTCTGATATGACAGATAATTTACTTAGCTTCAAGCCTTTGGGCCCATTATGTCACTGTCCTTATTGTGCTTTATTATCCACCCGCTTTTAAATATATAGGAAGCAGGTATTTTGAAATTAAAATATCATGATATGGATCTGTATATGGAGGCAAGTGCTCTATGGATGAATAATGTTATCATTGCACTTGTCTAGGTCTAGAGTGTTTTTCCAATTTCATACCTATTATTCGGGTAATAATTTTATCTGAAGATGATGAAAATTATATATCACTAAAATTGATGAGACGATAGCTTAGATTATATACTACTAGTGTTTTACCAACTAACTAAACTAACTACTCAATTTTTATATACTACACATATTCCATATATCCATAGCTAAGCAGCATTTTATTCGGCTAAGGATTCTGAAAAATACTGATAACATAAGATCTTCGCGCTTTGTATAACTTAATTGTAATTTACATTTTGTATATATTTATACTCCATTAGGGGTCCACTGAAGACATTTTTACTACCACATTACGGTGGCCCTACATAAGTAAGGTATCTAGATTTAACATGAAACATTTGAGCCGATGCTGCGTTTAAAAGCATTTTCAATATATTTATTGGTGTTACTTTTCGAGTAGGTATTATTTTTACGTCAGTATAGTGCAGTAGCTTTTTTAAGGTCTTAAGATATTTGGGTATGTATGAGTGTACATTACATTAGTTACACCAAAAGGATGAAAACTATATTGTTAAAGTTGAAGCTCATGCTCAATACTATTGGGAAATGGTAAACTAAATAATATATCCGAGAAGGGATATATGTAGTAGGTAAGTACCTTAAATGCTTATGTTAATATTATGTGAGATATATCTTTCTAATGGTTTTATCTGCTTATGTGTTATAGGGACTGAAGATGGGATAATGACTAATGACTAAAGTTTATGACTTTGTCTTGGCAGTTGGCACAAGTCTGCCTAACCCAAAAATGGCATTCATTGGGGCTGCCACGGAAAGAAATGGAGGTAATGCATATATTATGAAAAGGGGTTCTCTTCCTTCGGAGATGGAATGCATGCATACTAATATTATATACTAACTCGGATGACGGGATCCTCCGGTGCTCCACTCTCTGGCCAAATATTACCCACCGAACTGCCGATTGGGAGCTAAAAACTATATTCACTTTCTTTCCGGGGCTCAGAACAGCTTTCGACCGTAAGTGCGATACAATATTTTATTTTCGTCTCGCTCAATCTATTTATTACAAAAAATCAATAAATCTAACAGCCAGAATCTAATATCAAACGATTAAAGATAACTAATTTGGTATTCGATCTAATAGAGAACTAATATTTATTCGTATCAATTTTTGTAGTGCATTTATAAAGTTCGCTGATTCATTCGATTGTAAAAAATAGTGTCGCTTCCTTGTTCTTTGTTATCTCTTTGTTCATTCTTTGTTCTACCGGAGCGCCATATTTATATTCCCTGAAGCGATTCCTTTGTTTTTAATTACGATCTTGCATGGATAATTTTTCGAAGAGAGTGAATAATTTGAGAAGGAATTTATGTGATTTTTTATTAGTGTTAATTGTCCAGGTATAATTTTAATTTTGTTTTGAATTAGGAAAGCTCCAGTGCTGTTCATTTCCTGTACGGCTGTTCGTTCCGTGCAAATAGTACAACAATAGAGTGATTGCTTCAACGGGTCAACATAACTGGAAAGGTCGTCCGTCCGTAATTTCTTGAAGAGCAGTAAGCAGGAAATAATTCAACATGGTTATTGAACAAAAATTTAAAGCCGGAGAGGAGCCGGATCCATCTCCTTTCCTTTTTGTGTCAATGGAAACAAAGCGAAAAGATCAAACAAAGCCATACGACGCAAAAAAGACATGCTGGGTTCCCGACAAGGAAGAAGGCTTTGTTCAAGGTATGATCAGTGCCACAAAGGGGGATATCATCATGGTCACAGTTGGCGACGAGGTAATACATAAATCACTTCTTCAAACAAATATGATAATTTACGAGTATAAATACATTTCCATAATATAATTTTACAGGATAAGCCATTCAAAAAGGATCAAGTGGGTCAAGTCAACCCCCCAAAATACGAAAAAACTGAGGATATGTCCAACTTGACTTTCTTGAATGATGCTTCTGTGCTTTACAATTTAAAGCAGCGTTACTACAATCAATTGATCTACGTAAGTATAAATATTCAACCATAATTACATTTATGTAAATGGATGGGGATCTGAAATGGCAAAGTATGCATGCATAAATACTTATTTAGAATTTTCTTAACCTAGAGCGTTATTGTATAAGAACTAATGAGAATCCATTTCAAAATCTCTTTAGGCGACTTCCGTATAGGTTAACTAAATCTTTTACAGCCATTCTGTACATTCACTTGAATTTTCCTTATTATCAGGTACTAGGAACGCGGCAGACAATTTTTTGTCTGCTCAAGTAAGTTAGTGCTCTTCAGTTTATTCCTGTAGTATAGGGAGAGAATTTTTATGTAATATACTGTTGCAGCGTAAACTATGTGAGCAAATTGCAATAATTTCGACTGGGTGGATATAAATGGAAGAAGATGCTCTTTTTTGCCTTACAATTAGTGTATTTAGTAAGGCTATAAGATATAGGACAAAGCCAATTCAGAGCAAGTAGAATAGTAAGTACAGTACATACGGTACAGAGGATAAAGAATGTCCTTCTGTGTGTATGTCTGCTGTAAAGTAAATGTAATGCGAGAATTCCTATTCACGTTCTACAAAGTTTCTATATTTCTTGTCTCTATTTTTGGTTTATTTACATTTCCATGTACTTTCTCAGCTTCAGCAGCCATTTGCTCTCTTTTGCTATTTTTAAACTGGCTCATCAAGGGAAGACACACAATTCCATGGTGTATAAATAACCAAATCCTGAATCGGCAAAGAAATACAACACTGTAGTGTATGCTTCTACTCTATTACAAACAACATGCACAGAACAACGCTAAAATCCCTTTGAATAATACATTTGTCGATATCTCTGTTCTCTTTTCTTGAGATGAGCTAACTTTCTAGTAACAATGTATGGAAGAAGCAACCGGAAATATTGCATTGAGACTTGCTATATGCATTTAGGCAGTAGACATTCCCGAATCTCGACCGACTTAGATATGTATTTATGCATACTTTGCAATTGCCATTTCATTCACACTACGCCAATGTATTGGTGTTATATTGATATAAATAAAGTTGTTATCTTGTCTTAGGAATGACTGCGTTGGTGTACCGTATTAATATGAAACAATTTATTTTTTCAGACCTACTCTGGATTGTTCTGTATCGCCATCAATCCTTACAAACGTTTCCCCATTTATACCCAACGTGCCATGAAAATTTACAACAACAAACGGCGAAATGAATGTCCACCTCATATTTTTGCTATTGCTGAGGGCGCTTATGCAGACATGTTGACCAGTAAGTTGTCCAGATTTAATAATAATAATAAGGGACAAATAATCTCAAAGAAATTGAATTACCGAAGAGTTCTCAAAGAGTCATACTTAAGAATTTAGTTTAGCTTTGCTCATTATATTATTGTCTGACAAAAACTACATAGCAGGAAGCAAACTAACTTAACTAATATGAATTAGCAATGGTAAATGGTATGTTAGCCAAATCCTTTAATTAGAAGGCAAGATAAATTACCGAAGAGCCCTTATACAAGATAACCCTTCACTTATCGTTAGCAGTTAGATTTTTGAAATAAAAAACCAGGAAGAGAAAGTTAGCGAAGTAGAAAATTAATTATCGGAGATATATGGTCTGTTCGGAATGAGTGGTTATGCTTATTGCTTATGGTTAGTTTAGTGAGTATATTATTTGCATAGGAAGACTATTGGAGTGGGTAGGCTGTAATGTAAGCCTAGTATAGAGGTTATTGTATACAATGCAAAAATATATTTCTCTTCCTTTTTATATGCAAATGAAAATTATATAACGATTCTTGGCATGGAGCAGGGTTATAAAAATAATATCTTAATGTGTAGAGTGATGTGGCGTGTTTAAATGAATGACTCCGGTTGTGTATCATTATTTTTATTTAATTTCAGATCATGAAAACCAGTCTATTCTTATTACGTAAGTCATATCTGAGATATATAAGCAGTTACATACGCTATACTCCTTAGAGCTACTTTACTTTTACTTGCTATACCTAATGACATGGGCGAAATTAACTCTAAACTTTATGTGCATTTGTAATCTCTAGTGGTGAGTCTGGTGCAGGAAAAACTGAGAACACGAAGAAAGTTATTGCTTACTTTGCTACTGTCGGTGCCTCTGGAAAACCTGGAGACGAGAAAAAGGTTTAAATGAATTTGCATGTGTTGTGCATAAAATTTAATAAAGCATCAACAATGACTAATTTAATGTACATTCAATGCAACATTGCGCTAATGATTTTTCGCCTTTAAAGATCTCCCTTGAGGATCAAATTGTACAAACTAACCCTGTGCTTGAAGCTTTCGGTAACGCCAAGACCACTCGTAATGATAACTCCTCTCGTTTCGTAAGTTATTTATATCAATATAGTACACTTTCTTACATTTGATAATGTTGCTTACTAGTTTGGAAAAGTAAAATATTTTAAAATTATTTAGGGTAAATTTATCCGTATTTTCTTCGGACCAACTGGAAAATTGGCTGGTGCTGATATTGAAACATGTAAGTTTAGTACCTAATACCAGTAATACCTGATATACAACGAGCGCAAGCGTAATATGTTTTTCCTGCTGAAATAAGGAATTATGTTTTTACCACTGTGATGTCGAGTAGTATGCAATGATTTGCTTTCTCCATTACATTTATATCATTTTTCACAATTAGTTTTCAATGCTAACTTACACAA
Source organism: Tomocerus mixtus (assembly GCA_034694165.1). Lineage (NCBI taxonomy): Eukaryota > Metazoa > Arthropoda > Collembola > Entomobryomorpha > Tomoceridae > Tomocerus > Tomocerus mixtus. Next base: position 78,132 of record JAQFYC010000021.1, on the reverse strand, counting down.
CTTTTTTAGATCTACTGGAGAAAGCTCGTGTGATCTCTCAACAGCCTTTAGAACGTTCTTACCACATTTTCTATCAAATGATGTCGGGAAGAATTCCAGAGATGAAAGGTATGCTACATAATAACGTAGTCTCGTATGAAACAATATTCATATATTTTGAATTTATACCTGATTTTTCGCGTACCTTAATGATAAATGAGCCCTATCCAAATCTACACCATTTAAAAGTAGCCCTTTATTATAAGTACCCCTCAATTGCCCAACGATGCTTACACTTGACCCTTTAAAGCAAAGCCACTCTCCAAATACTACATGCAATTCAATTCGACACTGATTACAAATCAGAAATTTTATTCTGCAAAAATTAGTTGAAGAATGGTTTTCATTGTTTCGTTTCGTCTAATGATCTTTCCATGAGATCTCATTTTCAATGATACTCTCCACTGGCATGAAAAAATTTCCCCTGAAAATTTCCCTTACCTGTTTGAAAATGTCCACCTTTGTTATATTGCTTCCCTGTTTCGCACCTTTTCGTACATAATTCGAACATGTAAACATGTTACGTGAGTTTCCCCTTTTAATTGCTATTTATTTTGAAATGGATGAATATAGTTTCACTCCAGATTCCATCCTTAAAATTTTCCATGAAAATATATTTAACCTTTGAGAAAGAATTTCGTATTGTTCGAGCAAACTTTTACACTGTAAAGTTGGTTGGGTAGCCAATGGAATCTTCCGTCGAGGGTTACTTTTTCGTAAGTCTTATGAAAAGCAGTCAGCAGGTAGATTATCAGTGGGCACACCAGGCCAGGCTTCCAAAATTTCTTTTGAGCACTTTTCATAGTGCTTTTGGTTCTGTATAACAACTTTAGGCATCTGCTTGCTGAGCGACAACATTATGGACTATTACTTCGTGTCGCAAGGAAAACTTACTGTACCAAGTATCGACGATTCTGAGGAGTTGCAGATGACTCATGTGCGTAAGATGGGCTCAAAAATCATTAGTGTCCGGTCCAATAATTAAATTTTATTAAAAAAGAAAGCTCTGGTTAAAATAATCAATGTAGTAAGCTAAACTGCTAAAGCAGTAATCAACTAGTGCATCTAGCATTAATTTATTTCACGCTTTAATGAAACGAAAAATTATCTGCTATCTATTTTAAAAATGCGTATAAATTGTTCAGAAATCTACTACTTTATGTTATGCAGTGAATGCATTTCGAGTAAGTTTTAAATGTAAAATTATCGACTAATGTTATGTCAAAATTGTAGTGTAATTTTATTAAAGCACTTCTTTAGGCTATTGGCTATGGCTATAGGCTATTTAACTGCATCGCAAATCGCAACTGGAAATATAATCAAAGTCAAAAAGGTTTAACGTATGTACTTTTTCTACCTATTGACCCTTTGTATTTCCAAAATTTCCACTATGAATTTTATAGCATGACGTGTGTTTTTGAATGCTACCTGTGTTTCTAATCCATTCCAATTTGTAAGTGTATTATTCAATCATTTTATGTAATCATGTTTCAGCCGCAGCAATTTCTGATTGTGTAGGCCACTATTTAATTGAGGTTCCTTAACTCCTACAGGAGGCTTTCGAAATTTTGAAATTCACCAACCAAGAAAGAGAAGATATTTACAAGATTACGGCTGCTGTGATGCATTTAGGGTCCATGAAGTTCAAGCAACAAGGTCGCGACGAACAGGCTCAAGCCGACGGCCAGGATGTAAGCAATTTAACAACGCTTCAGTAAATCATAACAAATATATTTGTTGAATTTTTTGAGATAAATAACCATGTACCGCTTGTAGGAGGGTGGAAGAGTTGGAAAATTACTGGGAGTTGACGGTGAAGGATTATATAACAATTTCGCTAAGCCAAAGATTAAGGTCGGAACTGAGTTTGTCACGAAGGGACAAAACGTCAACCAAGTAAGTTTCAATAGTTCTCTATGTCATATTTGTCAGCAAAATGTTCTCCACCAATCTATAATACCCCATGGGGTACTAAATCGTCGATTACGGTATCCTTTTCTAATACCTCAACACAGATAATTCATTCTATTTTCAATTGGCTTCTGTAGCACAACAAAGCTCATAAAATTTATATAACTCCCTAATAACAATTTATAGTCCTTGTTAGGCAGTGGTATTAATATTGTTATGATTTTTTTTATTCCAGTGCTCTTACTCCATTGGCGCCATGGCCAAGGCTACTTTTGACAGGCTTTTCCTGTTTATTGTCAAAAAATGTAACGAGACATTGGACACAAAGCAAAAGCGTACTTCATTTGCCGGTGTATTGGATATCGCTGGTTTTGAGATTTTCGATGTAAGCACATAGGAATTTAACATTTACTTTGCTAAAATTTTTGCAAGCTAATAATAATTTCATACCTTTTCTACAGTATAACGGTTTCGAGCAGTTGTGTATTAACTTCACCAATGAGAAACTTCAACAGTTTTTCAACCATCACATGTTCGTTCTTGAGCAAGAAGAGTACAAGAAGGAAGGTCTTGATTGGATTTTTGAGGATTTCGGTATGGATTTGCAAGCTTGTATTGAGCTTATGGAAAAGGTATATTCAGTACACAAATTGTGTTGAGCATTGTATACCTATTTGCTTTAACGCACCTGTACATTTAACCTAATTTTCATAATTACATTATTACAGCCTATGGGAATTTTCTCCATCCTTGAAGAAGAGTCTATGTTCCCGAAAGCTACCGATCAAACATTCATTGAAAAATTGAGGAATAATTGTCTGGGAAAATCTCCCAATTTCATCAAGCCTAAGCCCCCAAAGCCTGGTGTCGCAGAGGCTCACTTTGCTTGTGTTCATTATGCTGGCGTTGTAAGTAACTCAACACAATAGTATATGTATGTAAAACCTAATACATAGTAGAAGTATTTCATAGCAAAGTTATATTTTCTCAAATTATTGTCCAGGTGCCTTACAGCATTACATCGTGGCTTGAGAAAAATAAGGATCCATTGAATGACACTGTGGTAGATCAATTCAAAAAGGGCACAAACTCTTTACTTGCAACTGAACTCTTTGCAAATCACCCGGGTCAGTCTGCAGCACCAGATGCAGCAGCAAAAGGTATAATCAAGATCTAAAGCGAATCTCTAAAGAAGCCTAAAACCATTATGACCTATTATTATAATCTCCTAACACTTTTACATCCATAAATGTTCATAAAATAGTCCTTACTGTTAGGTTTATTCTGTTACTTACAAAAGCGTGCATCGTATCTCCATACTCCATACTGTCCCACATTTTGTAATGTATTTACATTCCAGTTGTAGTAACACGAATTTGTACAAAATTTTAACTTCGCAGGAGGAAAGCAGAAGGGTGGCGGCTTCAGGACAGTTTCTTCCTCTTACAGGGTTAAAATAAACTACATATCTAAGTATCATTGTTGATTTTTGAGTGTTTAGTTGTCCCTTTGTCATTAGTTGTTAAATAGTTGGAGAATGTAGAAACAGTTTACAAGAAACACTATTGAGTCTCCTGAAAGCACTCAATCATAATTTAATTATCTCTAAATCCTCGCTAAAACAAGATGAGATCTTTTTGAGTTTGCGTGTTCCTTTATGCCTGAATATCCTGTGTGCCCCTCAGCCCTCAATTTAATACTTCAATGAACATTTCGCACTGTCCCACATACAACAACACGGACGTGTAAATGTTCTTATTTGTACATATTATGTGTGTTTATATAATGACATGACGGTTATATTACCCGATTGAGTCTACTAGTAGCTTGTCTCATTATTATATACCCCATGTTCCCTCCTGTAAACTGTGAAATGCAGGCCTACTATGTCATAAACTGCAGTATCATCAGTTGAGTAGATACAACTATATACCTAGTACTATAACTATTACCTATATTGCATATTATGTGGGGGTGTTGATCTGTTGATCTACTATTGTATAACTTATAGTTGTAATACCGTGGATTTCTTCAAATATTACTGTGATGGTCCAAGTATCTTACATAGAATAGTTTTTGAATTGCATGAGACAATCAACCAAGACCAGAGAGTCATGGAAAACAACGTTTGGACTGAGATTTGTATTGAATGTTTTTGAATTACAAGTTCTAACATGAATTTGGACTAAATATTTGTTTGTTAAACTTACAGGAGCAGCTTAACAGTTTAATGGCCACTTTGAAAGCAACTCATCCTCATTTCATTCGTTGCATTATTCCGAATGAAGTAAAAACACCAGGTTTGTTGATAAATGGAAAGTAGTACTAATATTTTATATAGACAACTTTATTGTATAATACTATTATACCTTAGGTTTGATTGACTCCGGATTGGTAATGCATCAGCTTACCTGTAATGGTGTGCTTGAGGGTATCCGTATTTGCCGAAAGGGTTTCCCCAACAGAATGTACTACCCGGATTTCAAGCACAGGTATAGCAACTTCTTTTGTAGAATGCTACTGAAATACGTACTATTAGAATTTTACTATTTTTTTGTTTATCTACAGGTATTCTATTTTGGCTTCCAAAGAAATGACAGCACAGAAGGAAGATAAGAAAATGGCAACGGCCTGCTTCGATACCATTGGGCTACATGCTGACAAATGGAGGGTTGGTCACACAAAGGTAAGTCGTCTACCAATTTAAGGATTGAAAATGGCTTATATTTTTCTTTCATGTTTTGTGATTAATTAGCATCCTCTAATCAAAGGTATTCTTCCGTGCTGGTGTTCTCGGAGAGTTGGAGGAAATTCGTGACGACAAACTTGCCAAAATTATTACATGGCTCCAATCAACTGTGCGTAGTTTCATTACTAGGAAGAGTTACAAAACTCTTTCCGACCAAAGGTAACACAGCATTCTGTATGCTCATACAGAATTGATCTTAAAACATGTTTTTGATATGTTGAAAACGAATTGTTCTTTGTTTAACAGATTGGCATTGGGAGTTGCGCAACGTACTATCAGAAGATTCATGCGATTGAGAACCTGGCCCTGGTGGCATTTGTGGAAGATTATCAAGCCAACTCTTAATGTCACCCGAGTTGAAGATGAAATTAAGGCATTTATTTATAATATTAAAATTAACCTTGTATTTAGTAATACACTGACATATCGCCATTCATATATGAACTAATACAATTACTTTACAAATTTAGAAATACGAGGACCGTATCTCCGGTGCTAAAGAAATCTTGGCCAAAGAAGAAGCTGCACGAAAGGCCGCTGACTCTGAAAATAAGAAATTGACCAAGGCTGTGGATGAACTCAGAAACGAGTTGGAATCATCCAAGCACGGAGCAGGAACCATGACTGATAAGCTTAACAAGCTTAACTCTGCTAAACAAGACCTCCAAAATTCCATATCTGTAAGCGAAATTTGTTATACCTATAGATAGTAATGAGTAATTTGGACTTACTTACCTGTATTTATGGATGAATTTATGCATTTATGAATGAAATACGCTTTCTAGGATTTGGAAACTCGCCTTTCTCAAGAAGAGGATGCCCGTCATCAACTGACTCAACAAACTAAGAAATTACAAGCAGAGCAAAATGGTGTTAAGAAAGACTTGGAAGATTTAGCTGCACGAATCCTTGCCACTGAAGCCGATACTGGATCCAAAGAGCTTCTCATTCGAAACCTTAATGATGAAATCGCTCAGCAAGAGGAACTTATCAACAAACTCACAAAAGAAAAGAAAGCTATTCAAGAACAGAACCAAAAGTCATCTGAGGACGGCCAAGTAACTTGTATAATAAAGTATCTGAAATGAAATATCAGTTGAGTTGTATTAATATGAAATAATTGCTTATTAGTCTCTGGAGGACAAAGTAAACCATTTGAACAAAGTTAAAACCAAACTGGAACGATCTCTGGATGAATTAGAAGATTCCCTCGAAAGAGAAAAGAAACTCCGTGGTGATCTCGAAAAGACCAAGAGGAAGGTTGAGGGTGACCTTAAACTTAGTCAAGAAGCAGTTGCCGATCTTGAAAGGAACAAGAAGGAATTAGAACAGACTATTCAACGAAAGGACAAGGAAATTTCATCCCTCAGTGCTAAGCTGGAAGATGAAATGTCTCTTATTGCTAAACTTCAGAGGCAAATCAAAGAACTTATGGTAAATCTAGTATCTTGCACGTGAAGATTGCATTATTAAGCTAATACCTAGGTGCTAAAATATTGTATCATTGATTAATTAGGCTCGTATTGAAGAATTGGACGAAGAACTCGAAGCTGAGCGTTCCGCTCGTGCCAAGGCTGAAAAGCAGAGAGCCGATCTTGCCCGTGAATTGGAAGAACTTGGTGCACGGTTAGAAGAAGCTGGTGGTATGACTTCAGGTCAAATCGAACTGAATAAGAAACGTGAAGCTGAGTTATCCAAACTTCGGCGTGAAAACGAAGAGGCTAACATTCAGCATGAAGCTTCCATGGCTGGAATTCGTAAGCGACATAATGATGCTGTTGCAGAGATGGCCGAACAAATTGACAACCTTAACAAGATGAAAGCAAAGTAAGTTTAATATTGAATTCAAATGCTACTACATATTCTACAAGTGCAAATATCCATTTAGAATATACCAGGTTGTAACCTTTCACTTTCTCCAAGTTTCACGTAATTCATAAACCTTAATTTAATTTTGCAATAAATGCTAGATATATATTTTAATGTTACAAAGTGAAACCTGACTTTGTCTAATTTCATTTTGTACGAGCTTCTCTGATTGCAACTGCATAATTTAAAAAATGCCAATATCATATATTGAGGTAAGTGAACAGCGGGTGAAAGCTTTAAACGGCATTTCCATCTAAAAAGAGAAAGCAAATGATACAGCCTTTATTTGACACACTGAGCAACATGTGCTAAAACTCATCTTATATTTACAGGGCTGAGAAGGAGCGTGCTCAGTGTTCCACTGAACTAAACGATGTTCGGGCTTCCATGGATCAAATGACAAATGACAAGGCTGGACAAGAGAAATTGGGTAAACATTTGCAACATCATCTTTCTGAACTTCAAGCCAAATACGATGAAGTTAGTCGAACAATTGGAGACTTAGATCAAAGCAAGAAGAAGTTGGCTATTGATAACAGCGACATGTCACGACAATTGGAGGAAGCCGAATCCAATTTGTCTGTATTGAACAAGGTAAAAGTATCTTTGGCCACTCAATTGGAGGACACCAAGAGGATGGCTGATGAAGAAGCTCGAGAACGTGCCACTTTATTGGGCAAATTCCGCAACGTTGAGCACGATCTGGACCTTCTCCGTGAACAGTTGGATGAGGAAGCCGAAGGCAAGAGCGAAATCCAAAAGCAAATCTCCAGAGCGAATGCTGAAGCACAAATATGGCGTGCAAAGTACGAATCTGAGGGTGTGGCAAGAACAGAAGAACTTGAAGAAGCCAAGTAGGAACATTCTACATTATAGAAATATGTGGATGTAAATGAAAGTGTATAGTATTTTGCTAATTAATTGAAATTTTACATTTGCAGGCGAAAGTTGATTGCCCGTCTTACTGAAGCTGAAGAAACAATTGAGTCCCTGAACCAGAAATCTATTGCTTTGGAAAAAACAAAGCAGAGATTGACTACTCAATTGGAAGATATGCACACGGAAGTTGACCGATCCCGAACTCTTGTTGCTCAAATGGAGAAGAAACAACAATACTTTGACAAAATCCTCTCTGAATGGAAGAATAAGGTTGCCGACCTGTCTGCTGAGTTAGATGCTTCCCAACGCGAAGCCAGGAACTATGCCACGGAAGTCTTCAGAACGAAAGCAGTCTATGAAGAAAACGTAGAACGGTTGGATCAAACTAAGCGAGAGAACAAGAACCTAGCAGATGAAATCAAGGATCTTGTCGATCAAATCAGTGAAGGTGGACGCAACATTCATGAAATCGAAAAAGCACGCAACCGACTTCAAATTGAGAAAGAGGAACTTCAAGCTGCTTTGGAAGAGGCTGAGGGTGCCCTTGAACAAGAAGAAAATAAGGTTTTGAGAGTACAACTCGAATTATCCCAAGTGCGACAGGAAATTGACAGAAGGTAAATAAAAAGCTTCTACAATTTAGTATCAATTGTTATTTTCTGAGTTTTACTTATTTAATTGGTTTTGTCTTTCCGGGTATTTAGAATCCAAGAGAAGGAGGAAGAATTTGAAAATACTCGAAAGAACCATCAACGTGCCCTTGACTCCATGCAAGCCAGTTTGGAAGCCGAGAGCAACGGAAAATCTGAAGCCCTTCGAATGAAAAAGAAGTTGGAAGCTGATATCAACGAACTTGAAATTGCTTTAGATCACTCTAATAAGGCTAACGCGGAAGCACAAAAGAGCATCAAAAAGTACCTGGTACAATTGAAGGAAAGTACGCAACAACTAGAGGAGGAACAACAAGCACGCGAGGAAACCAGGGAACAGGTTGGAATTGCTGAAAGACGAGGTCATGCTCTTTCTAATGAACTTGAAGAATCTCGAACTCTCTTTGAACAAGCCGACCGTGCTCGTCGTCAAGCTGAACAAGAATTATTCGATGCTCGCGATGTCCTTGCAGAACTCACAAATCAAACAGGCCTTCTTGCGGGTGCTAAGAGGAAGCTTGAAGGGGAACTTCAAGCTCTTCATGTAAGTATATAGCAAATAAGTTCTAATTTTGAATAAAGAATTCATTAGAAAATGTCAGCTCATTGGAATATTTGTTTTATAGGCTGACCTGGAAGAGATTTTGAATGAAGCTAAGAATTCCGAAGAAAAGGCCAAGAAAGCCATGGTCGACGCGGCCCGCCTTGCCGATGAACTCCGAGCAGAACAAGAACACGCCCAGAACCAAGAAAGAGCCCGCAAGGGAATGGAAGTCCAAATCAAAGAGCTCCAAGGTCGTCTTGAAGAAGCCGAAGCCAATATCCTTAAGGGAGGCAAGAAAGCCATTGCAAAACTTGAAGACAAACTCCGAGCCCTTGAACAAGAATTAGATGGAGAACAAAGAAGACATGCAGATGCCCAAAAGAACCTCCGCAAAGGTGACCGCCGTGTTAAGGAACTTAGCTTCCAAGCCGAAGAAGACCGCAAAAATCACGGAAAAATGCAAGATTTGGTTGATAAACTTTTGCAGAAGATCAAGACTTACAAGAGACAAATCGAAGAAGCCGAAGAAATCGCTGCTCTTAATTTGGCTAAATTCCGCAAGGCTCAGCAAGAATTGGAAGAGGCTGAAGAACGGTCAGAAATGGCAGAACAGGCATTAACCAAATGCCGTGCTAAGGGACGCGGAGGATCAGTAGCTCGTGCATCCAGTCCATTGGTACCTTTGTTGTACTATTTTTAATTCCCAAATAATTTATTCCACTCATAATTAACTTTTGAAATCTTTTTTATAGGGCAAGCCAAAGAAGCAACTTCAACTTGAATAAATACATAATAACATCCATGTAAGTTCTTTAAACCTCTTTCGTGCACTGTAGTTCACTTAAAACATTATTGTTCTGTAAGTACCTATATATATACTATTTATATTGTTTTCAGGATCACATTTTGATCGCTCTGCGCAATTCTATATTAGAGCTATTTAAAAAGCCACCACCCGAATAAGTGAAACTAGTTATGTTACTGACGTGTGCTATGAGTAATGTTAAGATACTGTTATTATTTATCTCTTACACAATACTATTTACGAGAATCCATCACCTCTTCATTTTTAATTATTGTTCCAAGATCATCTCATTCAATATTAAGCTGTCTGTCTTTAAACAATAGGATAACGTGTAAAGGATAATGTGGGTAATTGTTTTCATTGTTGATAATTGGTAATATGCTGTTAGCTCATCTCATGTTGGTGTAATCGCTTAACAAGAAATCAATCTTAATCCTATTCAATAGTAAATAGTAAATATGTTGGAATTGATAGCTAACCTCCCGAAATATAGTATTTGCCCACACGCTTTCATGTAATACAGATATTTTAGAGAACAGAAGAAAAGTAAACTTACCTAAGAAACGAAATAAATGAAAGACAAAGTCAACATACATATTATGCTAAGTCTGCGAGATGTGCTTGTGGGCGAATATTTTCTTTGTCTAAGAAACTTTGCTGTAGAACATCAATAAAACGGAACGGACGACCTTTCAAAACGAACAGAAGACAACACTATAATTGAATGCAAGGTTTCCTGGACCGGAGAAAATATTATGCTTACAAATGAGTTACCTAGTCGCTTGTTGATAAACATCTCCTTTTTCTTCTGGTCTTTGTGGAAGACACGAAGTAAAAAGTATGTAAATAAAAAGTGCTTTGAAACGACAATAAAATGATGGATCATGTGCTGAGTTGTATTGCTGAATTAGATATTTAATTTTTACGCATGAAACAATTTAAATTTCATTCTGCTAGCGGAAGATGTGTATACGTAGTATTGTATAGTTCCATAATTGCATACGTACAGGTAATATGGTTGCCAAAAACGTTTCACAAGTAATACTGAATTATCGCTACTTATGAAAAAATTCCAAGTAACTCTAAGTAAATATAAACATTTTTCATTCAGTGCTGAAAATGAATGGTTTGCATGAATTATAAATTAAATATTTTTCACGAGCAGTGAATGTTTTATGTACCTATAGATATTGAATTTAAATATTTTTCGTGAATATTGAATTTAAATATTTTTCGTGAATATTGAATTTAAATATTTTTCGTGAATACTGGATTAGAATTTTTCGTGAATGCTGAATCTAAATATTTTTTAAATATTTTTTGCGAATATTGAATTAGCAAGAATAATCTTTAAAAATCTTTATTCTGTTACATCGGTTTTGCAATGGTTTATTGATTGAACACAAATTCCATTCGGTTCCATTCTCCCATTTGGCATTTGCATGAATGGCGAATTCAATTTTTCTATTTTAATTTAAATGTTTCGTCAATACTGAAATTCTTTTTTTCGTGAATATTGAATGTAAATATTTTTGTGAATATTGAATTTAAATATTTTTCGTGAATACTGGAATTCTTTGTTTCGTGAATGTTGCATTTAAATATTTTTTGCATGTTATTAGCAAGAATAATCTTTAAAAGTCTTTATCCTGTTACATCCGTTTTGCAATGGTTTATTGATCCAACGCAAATATATGTTCCATTCGGTTCTATTCTCCCATTTGGCATTTGCATAAATGGCGAATTCAATTTTAATTTAAATATTTCTCATCAATATTGAGTTTAAATTCTTTGCATGAATGCTGAATATAAGTATTTCAGGTGAATTTCAAATAAAAATTTGTAATCTTTTAAAAATATTTGTCTCATCCGTGTTGCAATGGTTTATTGCTTGAAGACAAATATTGTTCCATTTGGCATTTGCAGGAATGGTTTTCTATTTTAATTTAAATATTTTTCGTGAATATTGAATTTAGATTCTTTCCATGAATGTTGAATTTAAATGTTTTAGGGGAATTTTTAATAATATTTTAAAGAAAATTGTCACATCCGTTTTGCAATGGTTTATTGATTAAATACAAATAATGTAATATATTATGTTCCACTACTCTTCCAATATTTGGCATTTTTTGGCATTTCATTTTCATTTTAATATTTTTCGCGAATATTTAATTAAATTATTTATAAATATTGAATATAAAATTGATAGTAAATAGTGAATTTCGTGCATTTTGTGAATGACTGTTTTGTAACTTTACAATTTATAATATTTTATAGAAATTGTGTATGGTATATTTAGAAATCGAAAAGTAATAATTCTTCTAAATAAAGAGGCAACGAATACGAAATAGTCAATGAAAAAATGCTGAAACCTTTAAATACATGTTTTGCATCATCAGCTTTCTAAACCCCTTTCCTGCTTGCATACTTCACGTTTTGATATGCTATAGAAGTTTGAATGGGAAATATCTAGCTACCTACATACTTCTCGTTGAACATAGAAGAGTTGTAAAGAAAAATATCTAGTCTACTTGTTCTGCATGCATACTTGTACAATGTACTACATAGTACTAACTAACTAAGAATAAAGTGATGCAAAGTTCAATGAAGTCAAAAGAAAGTTAGTTTGTTAGTGAAACTGCATTGTTTTGTAGTATATGTATCATTGTATGCAGCCATGGATTACATTACAATTACATTTTGTATGTAACTCTGTATGTTAAGTGAAGGAAGCATTATTACCTTGCCTTAGATTCATTCCCTAGTATTTAAAATGTGTTTTCCTTTCTCTCATCCTGCCTTGTCTCCCGTCTTCGTCACCCGTCTGCTATGCTATGCTCTAGTATGCCCGGGTTTTGGCGATTGTCCATGTAGTTCTCTCCCGAAATGGCTTTGGGGTTTGGGGACTAGCATGGGAAAGAGATGAAACTGATCAGGGGATCTTCTTCATCTGTAGCTATTATTGGATATGGGAGATAGTTGGAGATCTGCATGGCCCACTCGGAGATTCTTCCCCGAAAACATCTTTAAGAGTCTTTAAAAGGTTTAGTCACTTCCGTTCCTCTGTGCAGAACAGCTTTCGACCGTAAGTCCGTCACGCTGCTATTTTTCATTTTATTTTTTATGAAACTTATAGTTTTTAAGCTTTTATAGAAAAGAAAGTGTGGTTTTATTGTGTATTTGGTGAATAACATAAAATTACAGTCTGTGCCAATTACCAGCATACACATATAAAGTTGAAAAAGTGAATTTTCTGAAGTGTTTCCACCATTCTTGTGTGGAACCCGCTTTCCTGGAATTGGAATAAAATTGATATTGGATCAATGGATGATAAATTAGATTCAATTAATTGCAACATCCATACTTTTGCATACAAACAATGGAAACTCGAAGTTTTAAAAATTATTACAGCTCAAAATTGTTAATATAGAAAACTACAATACAAAGTGTCTTCTACAATTTTATTTATTGTGTATGCTGGAATTGTTGGGCAGACAATTTCGTTAAATGGATTAATTTCTTGTGTCTTGCTGGACATCTATGTAATATGAGTGTTTGAATTTTTTATTTACTTCTATTTTAGGAAAGCTCAAGGGCTGTTCATTCCAGTTCTCGTTTTTTTCGTCCGGTTCCGTGAAAGTCCATCTCCATTTCTTTGCTAGTGTCGTTAACAACTAGCATTCAACATGGTTATTGAACAGAAATTCAAAGCGGGTGAGGAGCCCGATCCAACGGAGTACTTGTTCATCTCAATGGAGATGAAGAGACAAGACTCCACCAAGCCTTACGATGCTAAGACGGCTTGCTGGGTTCCCGATGCGGAGGAGGGCTTCGTTCTTGGTATCATCAAAGGTACCAAGGGTGATCTCGTCACAGTCCAAGTTCCATCCGGTGATGTATGTCATATTTACAGCAAAATGATATCGAAATATGTAAAATGAATGAGATTAAATGACTTAGAGATGCTGAGAAGTAAAATGTATTGCTTTTTACAGGATAAGCCTTTCAAGAAGAACTTGGTCGATCAAGTCAATCCCCCTAAGTACGAAAAAGCTGAGGACATGTCTAACTTGACTTTCTTGAATGACGCTTCTGTCCTTCATAATTTGAAACAACGTTACTACGCTAAATTGATCTATGTAAGTAATATTATGTAAAGATATGCAAAAAAAAAATGTTTCTTGTGCAAAATGGTCTCCTTTTAATTGTATCATATTGTATACACTAAAAAGTCGCAATGTACTTAGTCCCCATTTTGAATTGTTTAAAATATAATATTTTGTCCTAGGAAAATAGAAGTGCTAGCTATAGCTTGTACTTTTCCATGTCCTAGTATTTATTTTTTAAATGTCACAACTTATCTGAAAATTCTCTATGCATTGAAATTTTAATGATACGTAAAAAGATAAGTAGGTAATACGTATTTATTTTGCGTTTAGTCTATGAGCTCAATTTTTTGTGGAATCTCAATTTCCGCTTTAATTTCATTGCCTTCTTTTCGTATTGTATGAAAAGACAAATACAAGGCATACCTAAAAGATATACAAATACAGACAGTATACAACTTGTGGTTAGAGCAATAGAATTTTCTGCTTGTACAGAGCTCATTCTATTTTTGTATTTTCACTCTCCACTGTCTCTCTTTCCTTTTGCTTGCTACATCAGAAATGTGTTCAAGTCAAGTACAAAGGAGCACCCGAATTAAACATATTCTATACATATATACTTATAAAAGAAAATGAACAATAAGTCGTATCAAAATATCAATAGCAAAAATGCTGGGTCTAATAAGTATAGAAAATTCCTAACTCCTATGTAGCATAGTTTGCTGGCTATACCTTCTTGTGCAAGAAATGTTGAATTGTGTTCTTGAACAAATATATAATTTGGTTATGTAATGCAATATTATATTAATTGTCCATTAGACTTATTCCGGCCTTTTCTGTATCGCTATCAATCCCTACAAGCGTTACCCCATTTACACCCAACGTGCCATGAAAATTTACAACGGCAAGAGACGTAATGAAGTCCCACCCCATATTTTTGCTATTGCTGAAGGTGCTTACCAAAGCATGGTTCAAGGTGAGTTTAATGCAACAAGAAAATATTATTCTCTATGTACTAATTGTTGTTAAGAGAATTATAACGTCTCCAATATTTACATTTAGTACCTTATATGGCTTATATGCCTATATCGAAATGAAAATTGTGTATCCCTTACTTTTATACATTGCAGTGCAGACAGACATATCATAGACACCCTAATTTACAGTTAAGTGTAGGCAGATAAAAGAAATGTGAAGCTTAGAATTAACTCTGCTTACCATATTTAGGTATGTCCCATGAAAATATTATCCTTCCCAAAATAACTCGAGTCCTCGTCCCGAAATTGGCGACTATATGCTATTCTCTTCTCATTTGGCATTTTGCCTTTATACTTCTCCTGCTCTTTAGATATAGAAGACAATTAAATTATAGCAAGAAAGAACCCGACCCCCGTACTTATATTAGGAGATGCTTTCTGTAACAAGTTCGTCTGAGCTGAAAACATCACACCGAATGTCTGTGTAAGCGAATTAGGTTTGCATTACATTACAGTTCTATTTTAAACCTACTTTACTTACACTTACACACTCGTATGATCCCGAAACTCTACAGGAAATAGGATATGGAATTGTTGGATGCAGTTGATGAAATGACGGAATTATACTATAGGACATTACAATATAATTATTTTAGGTAGACATTAGACATGTAGCAAAATGTATCCATTAGCCAAAGATATAATATCTTATAAATGTAGTTACATCGATCTGATATAATAGTATTTCTCATCACTGCTATTTGCAATGTATGAAAGTATGAAAAAATGGTCTTCATTTTGATGAAAATTTTCTATTACCATTTCAGATCACGAAAATCAGTCCATTTTGATTACGTAAGTATAAATTGTACATGATTTTATATTATTATGTATTATTAAAATCTATTAGCTACTACCTACAGAAGTATTTTCTTAATTACTTAATAAATCTGATTTTGGTCAACAGCGGCGAGTCTGGAGCCGGAAAGACCGAGAACACGAAGAAGGTTATTGCCTACTTTGCCTCCGTCGGTGCCTCCGGAAAGGCAGAGGCTAAGGTATAGATCTACCTAATTCGAACAATACTTAAAACACTACTAGTACATGTAGTACAACTTTACTTCCAACATTTCTCGATATTACAGAAAGCCCTGATTTAACATAAGAAAATTCATTTTACAATCTATAGATCTCCCTTGAGGACCAAATTGTGCAAACTAACCCCGTACTTGAGTCTTTCGGTAACGCCAAAACAACGCGTAATGATAACTCCTCCCGTTTCGTAAGTTAAAATAATTAGTTTGAATTAATATTAATTGACTTTATTTTTCAATTGCAAAAATAATATTGTATGTTTGTATGTGACAGGGTAAATTCATCCGTATCCATTTCGGTCCCACTGGTAAATTGGCCGGAGCTGATATTGAGAACTGTAAGTTTTAGTAAATATACATAACCTTTATTGTTGTACCTATATAGTATCTTGAGTAAAATATGTAGTATTCCACATCATAATAAATATATTGTCCCTAATATGTAATAGACCTGTTGGAGAAGGCTCGTGTCATCTCCCAGATGCCTCTGGAACGTTGTTACCATATTTTCTATCAATTGATGTCCGCTGCATCAGTCAAAGTAGGAGTTAAGCGTAAGTGGGCCATCGAAATATATTCATGCTTCAGTATATTATTAAATCAATTTAAATTTTTCTAAGGAAATGTCTTTTGAATTGCAGAAATGTGCCTTTTGGGAGATGATATTTACTTCTACCATTACGTATCCCAGGGTAAAATCACCATTCCCGGAATTGATGACGCTGAGGAGTTCGATGCTACCCACGTAATGCTCTTATAAATATCTATGCTAATACGATTGCTTTGATATTCTTCTGTCTACAAATATTAAAAATTATATTCTTTCTACTTCAGACTGCTTTCGAAATCTTGAACTTCAGCGGAGAAGAGAGAGAAAATATCTACAGGATCACTGCCTCTGTCATGCACATGGGTGAGATGAAATTCAAGCAGAAGGGTCGTGATGAACAGGCCGATCCCGATGAAGTCGAAGAGGGTGATTGCGTCGGAAAACTGTTGGGCATCAATGGTGACGAGATGTACAGACATATCTGCAAACCAAGAATCAAGGTCGGTACCGAGTTCGTCACCAAGGGCATGTCCGTCAACATGGTGAGTGAGATATTCTTTAATTTCATTTCAATTCTACTCAATCTGCTCCGTAATATTTTTATTAATTTATAATCATTTTTAACAGTGCAATTACACCATGGGTGCCATGGCTAAGTCCATTTTCGATCGTCTCTTCAAGTTCTTGGTTAAGAAATGTAACGACACTTTGGACACTCAGCAAAAGCGAGCTTCCTTCGCCGGTGTATTGGATATTGCCGGTTTCGAGATTTTCGACGTAAATATTTTCCATACAGATAAATTCATGTTAAGATGCTTACATAAATGCAGAAAAAACTAAACTTATATGTACGCTGATTACAGGAAAACGGTTTCGATCAGTTGTGTATCAACTTCACCAATGAGAAACTTCAACAGTTCTTCAACCATCACATGTTCGTTCTTGAGCAGGAAGAATACAAGAAAGAAGGTCTTGATTGGATCTTCGAGGATTTCGGTATGGATTTGCAAGCTTGCATCGAGCTTTTCGAGAAGGTACACATACGGATAACCTAATTTAATTACAGAAGATCTACAGCTAAAAATTAATATAATTTGTGGAAGATATCACAATTTGTATATTCTGTTTGTAGCCCATGGGCATCTTCTCCATTCTTGAGGAAGAGTCTATGTTCCCCAAAGCTACTGATGCTACCTTCGCTGAAAAGTTGAGGAACAACCATTTGGGCAAGACCAACTGCTTCCAAAAGCCCAAGCCACCAAAGCCAGGTTTCAAGGAAGGTCATTTTGCCGTCGCCCATTACGCCGGCACTGTAAGAAAATCTTTCCCTAATTTCATATAAAGATAGACATGAACTATATACAGAACCATTGTCACTTAATGAATTCCTAATTTTAGGTCACCTACAACATCACCGGATGGTTGGAGAAGAACAAGGATCCCTTGAATGACACTGTTGTCGATCAATACAAGAAGGGTACCAACAATCTTGTCCTCGTTCTGTATGCCGATCATCCTGGTCAATCTGCCGCTCCTGGCGCCGATGCCGGTGGCAAGGGTAAGCCACATCATGAATAACTCAAGAACTAATACTACACACTTATTAATGCGATTTATTTTCATTTATGAAAGATTTAAGACAATTTATTCATTTAATTAAAAAACTACTGATGAAATGGAAGCTTTGTTGCTACAATGCAATAGCTGTAATGTAAAACGCTGTAGATGTGCACGGCACATAAAAATGTCGAGTCCTGTCATGTCCGACAAAAGTCTAACACTGTCCGTGTCAAAAGTAATTTTGGAATAATGCCAAACTTAATAGAGAAACAGCTTTTTGCTCCATGAAATAATCATTTGCATGATTGTTACATTACAACTTACAAAATAATAATTATTCATATGCAGATTCTTTGTAGTTGACTTTTGAAAAAAAAGAACTACAAATATTCTGAATGTCTGTGTATGTCAACGATGGTATGGTACACAAAAAATAGATATTTAGTTTGAACTCTTTACAAATTTGAACCCAACAGGTGGAAAGAAGAAGGGTGGTGGCTTCGCAACTGTATCTTCCGGTTACAGGGTTAATAAAAAATGAAAATATATTTTTGAAGTGCCCCTATTTGATCCGGTTTTCATTTTAAACCCGATTTAAACCTTTCTATGTAAAAATATTGTTAATATCTTTGCCAACAGGAAGTCTACTTTCTCTTACCCTCGTGAACCCTTGAAATTGAAAGGGATTTCTGATTCATTTCTCCCAAGAGTGTTTGTGATCAGTGTGATCCCTCCCCTCGAGTAAATACATCAAACAATCCGAAATTCTGTCGCAACGGTAGAATGTCTATAATGTAGCCCTTAAAACCAAACCACCCACACATTGAAATCTCAACAGAAGAAAATGTACTTTAGCCCTTTACTTGTACTGTACTTTTAGCCCATTACCTAAATACCAATACCATTTCTAACAATCAATTAGACTATTCGTCCATTTATGTGTGCTTTTATCCTTTAAAATAACAAATTGGCTGTTTTTACAGGGTGTTTGTGGTTGCAAAAAATTGTATTAGTATGTATACTAATATTTTTCTTGGCTATATGATACTTACAGGAGCAGCTCGGAAGCTTGATGACCACCTTGAAGGCTACTCATCCTCATTTCATTCGTTGCATCATCCCCAACGAAGTCAAGACTCCAGGTTTGAACATGCGAATTTTATTGGAAAATTATTTAATTTTGTGAAAAATCAGATATTCATTACTAAAAACATTGTGTTATGTTCTCAGGTCTTATTGACTCTGGCTTGGTAATGCATCAGCTTACATGTAATGGTGTGCTTGAGGGTATCCGTATTTGCCGAAAGGGCTTCCCCAACAGAATGGCTTACGCCGACTTCGCCCATCGGTAAGTTTATCTAATTAAATGTTGTAATTTCAATAGTCTTCCCACAATATGGCCCAAATTAACATATTTTTCTGCCCGCAGTTACCAAGTGTTGGCTTCCAAGCAGATGGCTGACGAGAAGGAAGACAAGAAAATGGCTACCGCCTGCTTCAACCACATTGGTCTCAGCCCCGACAAATACCGTGTCGGACACACCAAAGTATTCTTCCGTGCTGGTGTCCTCGGAGAGATGGAGGAAATCCGTGACGACACACTCGGAAAAATTATTGCCTGGATGCAATCTGCTATTCGTGGTTACGCTTGCCGCAAGGGATACAAGAAGCTTCAAGATCAACGGTAATACTTCTACTTTAAGATGGATACCTTTTCTTGAACTTTTGGAGATTAATTTTAAATAATTTTTATATACAAACAGTCTCGCTTTGGAAGTTGTTCAACGTACATTGAAGAGCTACATGAAGTTGAGATGCTGGCCATGGTGGAGTTTGTGGAAGGTCATCAAGCCAACACTCAACGTCACCCGAGTCGAGGATGAGATCAAGGTATGACATACGATTATAATTACTTCGTATTTTTAAATTAAGGATAAAGTTTCATAAAAAATTTCGCTTTCTCAATAGAAATTCGAAGAGCGTATCGCTAAGGCCGATGAAATCATGGCCAAGGAAGAGAAGGTCCGCCAGGAGTTGGAGAAGGAGAACAAGCGTTTGACGAAGGCCCGTAATGAGCTCCAAGCTGAAATCGATGGAGAGAAGGCCGGCGCTGGTGGTATCACCGAGAAAGTGAACAAGCTTAACCAGGCCAAGAACGAACTCACTGTTCAAATCAACGTATGCTTAAATATAGAAGATCATTTTTTAAATTAATATTTAAAAACAATTGAATTGTTTTAATAAATTGTTTCTGCCTTGAAGGATTTGGAGACCCGATTGTCTCAAGAAGAAGATGCCCGTCACCAACTTACTCAACAAACCAAGAAATTGCAGAGTGAGCAAGCCAGCGTAAAGAAGGAGTTGGCCGATGTCGCTTCCCGTATCAATGCCACTCAGGGAGACACCGGATCCAAAGAACAACTCATCCGCAACTTGCAGGACGAAATCGCTCAACAAGAAGAACTCATTTCCAAGTTGAACAAGGAAAAGAAGGCCATCCAAGAACAAAACCAAAAGTCATCCGAGGACGGTCAAGTAAGTTCTGAGCTAAAAATGGAAAACCCTCTTTAATTTGGATTAATATATTAATAATAAAATTTTGTTTTAGTCTCAAGAGGACAAGGTGAACCACTTGAACAAAGTTAAGACCAAGTTGGAGCGCTCTCTTGATGAATTGGAAGATTCCTTGGAGCGTGAGAAGAAGCTCCGTGGTGATATTGAGAAAACTAAGAGGAAGGTTGAGGGTGACCTTAAGTTGAGCCAAGAAGCTGTTGCTGATCTCGAGCGCAACAAGAAGGAATTGGAGCAGACCATCCAACGCAAGGACAAGGAGATCTCTTCCCTCAGTGCTAAGCTCGAGGAAGAGCAATCTCTTATCTCCAAACTTCAAAAGCAAATCAAGGAGCTCATGGTAATTACTTTGGAATTTTCAGAGATGTCAAATATATTTTTCCTGGAAATGATTAAAATGAATCAATATACCTTTTTGGTTTAATAGGCTCGCATTGAGGAGCTCGACGAAGAACTCGAAGCCGAACGTCAATCTCGTTCCAAGGCAGAGAAGCAACGCGCTGATCTTGCCCGTGAGCTCGAAGAACTCGGTTCCCGATTGGAGGAAGCTGGTGGTGCTACATCCGGACAAATCGAATTGAACAAAAAGCGTGAAGCTGAATTGGCCAAACTCCGACGTGAAGTTGAAGAAGCCAACATCCAACATGAAGCTGCTATGGCTAACATTCGCAAGAAGCACAATGACGCCGTTGCTGAGATGGCTGAGCAAATCGACAACTTGAACAAGACCAAGGCTAAGTGAGTACAAAATACAGTGAATTTATCTTAACACTACAGAAGTAGGTACATACTACATGTATCTATTTTATGAAATTATGTTATCTTACTTATTTATAATTTCTTAGGGCCGAGAAGGATCGTTCTACCGTCGCCACTGAATTGAGCGACATCCGGGCTGCTTTGGACCATATGGCCAACGACAAGGCTGGACAAGAGAAGTTGGGCAAGCATTTGCAACATCATCTTTCTGAACTCCAAGCCAAGTACGATGAAGTCACCCGCACCATCGGAGACGTCGACCAGACCAAGAAGAAGCTCTCCATTGACAACTCTGACATGACCCGTCAACTCGAGGAAGCCGAATCTCAATTGTCTCAATTGAACAAGCTGAAGGTATCTTTGGCCACTCAATTGGAGGACACCAAGAGAATGGCTGACGAAGAGGCTCGTGAGCGTGCCACTTTGTTGGGCAAGTTCCGCAATGTTGAACACGATTTGGACCTTCTCCGCGAACAATTGGACGAAGAAGCCGAAGGCAAGAGCGAAATCCAACGACAGATTTCCCGTGCTAACGCTGAAGCTCAATTGTGGCGTGCCAAGTACGAATCTGAGGGTGTTGCCAGGACCGAAGAACTTGAGGAAGCCAAGTAAGTATTCGTTGTTGGATAAATTAATTAATAAAGAAATATTTGGTATTTTAATGTTATTAATTCTCTGAAATCTAAAGGCGCAAGTTGCAAGCTCGTTTGGGAGAGGCTGAGGAAACCATTGAGTCTCTGAACCAAAAGTCCATTGCCTTGGAGAAGACCAAGCAACGATTGTCCACCCAATTGGAAGACCAACATGCCGAAGTCGACCGATCTCGCTCCCTTGTTATCCAGATGGAGAAGAAGCAACAATACTTCGACAAAATCCTCGCCGAATGGAAGGGCAAGGTCAACGATCTCTCCGCCGAATTGGATGCCTCCCAACGCGAGGCCCGCAACTACGCCACCGAAGTCTTCCGCACAAAGGCCACATACGAAGAGAACCAAGAGCGATTGGACTCTACCCGTCGTGAGAACAAGAACTTGGCCGATGAAATCAAGGACCTCATTGACCAAATCGGTGAGGGTGGCCGCAACGTCCATGAAATCGAGAAGGCCCGCAATCGTCTCCAGATTGAGAAGGAAGAGCTCCAGGCTGCTTTGGAAGAAGCTGAAGCTGCTTTGGAACAGGAGGAGAACAAAGTCCTTAGAGTACAATTGGAGCTTTCCCAAGTCCGCCAAGAAATCGACCGCAGGTAAAATTACACCTAATACGTTATAGCTATGAATGGTATATCTCAGCCTGAAATATTTTAGGATTATTCTAATCATTTTCTTTTACCTACACAGAATCCAAGAGAAGGAGGAAGAGTTCGAAAACACCCGCAAGAACCACCAACGTGCCCTTGACTCCATGCAAGCCAGTTTGGAAGCCGAGAGCAACGGAAAGTGCGAGGCCCTTCGCATGAAGAAGAAGTTGGAATCCGATATCAACGAATTGGAGATTGCCTTGGATCATTCTAACAAGGCCAACGCCGAAGCCCAGAAGAGCATCAAGAGATACCTCCAACAATTGAAGGAAAGCTCACAACTCCTCGAAGAGGAACAACGTGCCCGCGACGAGACCCGCGAACAAGCCGGAATCGCCGAAAGACGAGCCAACGCTCTTTCCAACGAGCTCGACGAATCCCGAACCCTCCTCGAACAAGCCGACCGCGCCCGCAGACAAGCCGAGCAAGAACTCTCCGACGCCCGTGACTCCCTCAATGAACTCTCCAACCAAACCGGATCCCTCGCTGGCACCAAGAGGAAATTGGAAGGAGAACTTCAGACTCTCCACGTAAGTTCCCTAATACCTTAAGCGTTATTAGTATTTCGAAGAGTATAAAATTACTTACGGGTTCCCTACAAAATTTTCAGGCCGATCTCGAGGAGATCTTGAACGAAGCCAAGAATTCCGAAGAAAAAGCCAAGAAAGCCATGGTTGATGCTGCCCGTCTCGCCGATGAACTCCGAGCTGAGCAAGAACATGCCCAAAACCAAGAGCGTGCCCGCAAGGGAATGGAAGTGCAAATCAAGGAACTCCAAGGTCGCCTCGAAGAAGCCGAACAAAACGTGCTTAAGGGAGGAAAGAAGGCCATCGCCAAGTTGGAAGATAAGGTCCGAGGAATTGAACAGGAATTGGACGGAGAACAACGAAGACACGCTGAAGCCCAAAAGAACATGCGCAAGGGTGAGAGACGTGTCAAGGAACTTAGCTTCCAAGCTGAGGAAGATCGCAAGAACCACGAGAAGATGCAAGACCTTGTCGACAAATTGCAGCAAAAGATCAAGACTTACAAGAGACAGATTGAAGAAGCCGTAAGTCACGCTCCACTTTTAAGCAAACCTTACAAATATTTCCTTTTCATATCATAAAATTCTCTTTTCAATGAAAACTTACAGGAAGAAATCGCTGCCCTGAACTTGGCTAAATTCCGCAAGGCCCAACAGGAACTGGAGGAAGCTGAGGAACGATCTGAGCTGGCTGAACAAGCTTTAACCAAGGTTCGTGCTAAGGGACGTGCTGGATCTGCTGCTCGTGGTTTGAGCCCAGTGGTCAGTACTACCTTAGCGAACACTTTTATTTCCTTCCTTCAATAATGTTGCAGTAACTTAACTTAACTAATGATAATTTTGACTTTAATTGCAGGGTGGAAAGCCAAAGAGAGCCATCCTTGAATAATTATATAACTAATATATCATGTAAGCTTATAATTTATTATCTCAATGAATAAATTCTCTGCACTTCAAAAACTTCAAACTGAAAATTGTTGTTTGAATTTATTTGTCGTGCAGTACCATCACCAAAGTGCCCCTGAAGTTTCCATCGTCATCGGACAAACATCTATGGAATAACTTAAATTTACTCTGGGAGCCTTAGAATAAAATTGAGAAAACTTAAGAAAGGAGTACATTATATTATAAAATAATTTTATCATACAAAAATATTACGGCAGAGGATCATTCACTGAATCAGCAAAGGACCTTTTCACCTTTAAAAACCTATTAGGTCTAAAATTTTCATCTGCAAAGGTTTATCCTCCCTCATTTTCCTTTCGCCTCTCTTGGCTATCCGACTTATCTTCTTACTTCTTATCTATCTAAATGTAGTTAGGGAGCTAATTATAATTAAATATGTACACATGTGAAAAGACACTCGTAAAATTATGGCAAGCATTTAATTACATTACAATTAGCCAAGGATATTGTTACTGTGTAGAAAATAGGGTAAAACTAGATGAGGATGTGACATAAGTTTGATGAACGAGAATGGAGTGCAGTTACCTACTTTTGTTAGCGATACGACAATTAAGTTGATGATATTATTGACATGATGATGACATGACATGATTTAATAAAACAACCGCACCGACACACACTGGGAAAATCGAGGAATGAATGGAGAAGTCTTTTAAGCAATTGTATTCATTTTCAAAGGAACTGGAGAAAGTTTCCTAATATCCGTGGAACGCTTACGGAATTCTTTTACGGAACGGACAGATTTAACACAGCCTTAACAGCTTACTGCAATTCTGGAAGTGGACCACTTTAATGCCTAAAATAACACTACATGGAGATTTCTGCATTTCCGGTGGAAACTAATACGGTTGCTTATGGGTTGCAATCCCTGCAAGAATCAACTTCATATTCCTTCGATGTTATAGCTATTAAGAAATAATTATTATATTGATGATGATGACAATGACAATAAAGAAAAGCAAACATATGATGATAATTTCGATGTGTGAGTTTTAGCATCCAATTTAAATGGCCACGTTTTGGGTTTAAGACAACCTTTTCAGTTCATTACTCTTCAGATTGATACATCTACCGCTAAAGCTACAGCATAAGTAAATATATTTAACTAATGATATTGAAAACTATTTTTTATTAGTGGGTACTACTACACAGAATTAATGCAAACGTAGTAGGTAAGTACACAGCACAATACAAACAGCCATAAATTCCCAACTGCGTAAAGAATTTATCAGTCATACGAAATGGTATGAAAGTTATGTTATCCACTCTTTGGGGAACTAAGGACTTGCATACTGTACTGTGCATACTATATATTATTATTATACTATCATTTTGCTAATATTGTGCCAGCTTTAGCAAGACAAATTCTTGAGACGTCTCATCTCACTACACTATACTATGCTATGCGTGGGAATAAAATGGACAAGTAAGCTGAATATATTTATTTATTACGAAGTAAAATTTTAACATTAAGCCATTCGTTAAGCATAAATTGGATCATACGCACGCATACTGTGTTACGTATCGTTATCATAATATCCTATAAGGACAACTTACGTATAATATATACATATATGGTTTCTGATATGGCACATATGTAACTTAGCACACAGTACCACTAAGCGTTAACTCCCATGAAAAGTAATATTTTACTTATAACATTCCTAATATGCTAGATAAATGTAATTGTAAGCACACTCATAGTCCATAGTCCATTACGATTAAAGTATCCGTCAGTTTACATGCTTTACTCACAGTCAATATTATAGTGTATAGTATAGCCGTGAAAGCAACAACGCGATAAAAAATGTAAGTACGTTTACATATACAATATATACACAACCACTAGTAATAAAGACTCACAGAGTATGTATTACATGTTCCTTTCCTATTATACACATGTATACAGTATACAACATACGTAATCAAAGGCTAACTTAGTTGATATGATGCACTAAAATAACAATAATAATGGAACGATTGCGATAAAATACGATAATACGATTTACCATAGCTTGCGGCTGAACATCTGGAACTAAGATACGCATTAGTTAGCTAATGAAACATATGAATGAACAAAATGAATGTATATACATACCCATAATTTTTGCTTTTGCTTGCATATTTCATATCCATTCGAATCCGAATGTATGTACAGTATTCGTTTTGATCCATATTGGTATAAATGAATCTTCAGTTTCATTTTATCCTACACTTTGGAATTATTACACACATTATAATGCTTGTTGCTGTTCACGGTGTTTAATCCTACACTGCTATCAGTTTATTGCAGTTTGTCCGATTGATTAAATAATCGTCTGCTTATTGCGTGATTGACCTGCTGAGAATCAAAATAATCATCCATAATTGTCCAAGTATACTCCACGGAATTTTATCGCTTATTGTTTCAATTGAAATTAAATTATATCCAAAGAATATTGGCATAGCTGTAATTGGTTAAATAAATCTTGCCTTCCCATCGTTCCTTGCAAGAGATCATGATATTCGAGATATCGCTCTTAGTGCTGGGAGCACTGGTACTGGTCTACATAAAAGGGTACCTGAAAGATTCGAAAAATTCTCCTCCTGGTAATAAGCTTCACTTATTCTACGTGAAACAACCTTTTTATAGCGCAATTTTACCGTGTAGGATTTTTTTATCACATCATGTATCAAAGGAGTTAAAACGTGTACGAAATCTTGTTTATATATTTAGGACCTACAAAGCTACCATACATTGGAAGCTTGCTACAACTTGCAAAACTGCGTCCCAGAACTCAACCCGAAATTTATGAAATTTTGTCTAAAGAATATGGACCTGTCATGAGCATTAAAATAGGACAGTTAGAGCAATGTAAGTATATACATTAGGCAGTTTCCTGTAATATATTCAAAACTACATTTATGTATACAATTTATTACTAAATAACTTTTACTAATACTGATGATAGTACTTAACTAAGAGTGCGTACATATACACTGTGTAAGCTTTATACATTTTTTGGAGCAGTAGTTGTACACGATTGCGAAACAATGAAAGAGATTCTTGCCAGTGATGTTTGGATCAATCGCTTCTTTGATGAATGGATGGCACAAAGATCTTTCCATAAAACATTAGGTAACAATAATAACGTGTATGTACAATATTATAGATTAATACACTGTCATCGGCAATATACATTCTTTTAAGGCATAATAACTCCTTTGCACATTTAAGGGATCATATTCATTAGCGGTGATGTATGGAAAGAAATGCGACGCTTCAGCATAAGAACCCTCAGAGATTTTGGGTTTGGAAAGCAAAAGAGCATGGAAGCGTACTTAAATGAAGAAATAACAGATTTGATGGAAAGATTGGAAACCAAAATCCAAGAAAATAAAGAAAGAAACGCGATTGTCTCAATGAAACATTTTTTCACTATTTCTGTGTTGAATATTTTATGGACAATGATAGCGGGCTATAGATTTTCTCCAGATGACAAAAGACTTGGAAATTTACTATCTTTAATTGATAAAATGTCAAGAGCCAATCCAGTCGGAGCTAATCTAGTGATGGCATTTCCATTTCTGCGTCATTTTCTCCAGTATACACCAAATGGTATCATGAGAAGTCACTTTATCAAAGAGATGCATGCATTTTTTGCTGTACGGTTTCATAAACATTATCACCCAAACATTTGGAAAGTTTTGTATAAGTAAGCAAACCAATAATTGTTTAAACATTCTATATTAAGGAAATTTTGAAAGACAGAAGGTTAGAGGGAACTTATATGGAAGAGCAAAATGACTTCGTTGATGTTTTCATGAAGGAAATTGACAATCACAAAAATGAAAACCCTGAAACCAATTATTACACTGGTGGGCTATTATTCTCGATTAATATTTTAACATACATAATTATTTATTTTCTAAAATTGTAGGTACTAAGGTGTATTTTAAATTTTTATGTAGATGAACAATTCATTATGGTCTGTTTTGATCTTTTCGTTGCTGGAGCTGAGACAACTAGCAATACAATGGAGTTTGCAATGCAGTACATGGTTCTCAATCCTCATGTTCAAACTAAAGTACAAATAGAAATTGATACAGTGGTTGGAAATAGCAGGTTACCTTCAACTCTCGACCGAGCACAGTACGTTAGCCCTTGTACAGTACTTATTACTTTTATGCAATTAATACTTAACTTAAATGTTTCCTCGTAATGATAAGCAAAGCATGAAGAAATGCAATTTTTAAAGGCATGCATTTTTTCCGTAGATAAAAAATCTTCTTTTGTAGATAATTTCAATATTTTCTTTCATGGATATAATGAATTTAAGTGTAGATAGGCATTCTCAATTAAATTTCGAAAATTTAACAGCCCATTTATAATCACAAATTGTTGAGGTGACACTTTTTGGAATCCCCGTTAATTGCTCTATCAGACTGATAAATTAAATATTAAGAAATTAATGACACAACCCTATGTAAATGACTAAACACTATTTATGTATATAAAAATTGGTCTACTTACGCTATCTATGAAAAGAGATTTTTTAAATTATCTACAAAAAGAGAAATATTATCTACAAAAAAATATTAAGTCATTTTAAAATCTTCAAATATGTTTAATTAGAATGCCCTATACGGAAGCTACATTGTTAGAAGTCCAGCGAATGGCTGGAGTACTTCCTATGATAATTAGATCGGCAACCCAGAAGACAACAATTGGAAGTTATGATATCGATGAGGTATACTGGTTTTGACTAAGTATTTCTACGCAAAATGAATGGTCTTTATGAAAAAAGTATTTACTACTATTATTATCATATTAGGGAACTATTGCCGTATTAAATGTATACAGTATGCATTATAATAAAGAAATGTGGGGAGATCCTGAAACATTTCGCCCTGAAAGATTTTTAGATGCAAATCTCAATATAATTAACGCGAATAAAATATTACCTTTTGGCCTTGGTAAGCTTTTCATGTACATTTTTGATATTAGTTCATATTTATAGGTCTTAAGTTTTACGTGGCAACTCTAATTCTGCATACACTTGTGTAAAAGCAATAAAACTTTTTTGTAATAGAATTAATTTGAATATAGGGAAGCGAATGTGTTTGGGAGAAGTTTTGGCGAAGGCAACTATGTTTGGATTTTTTACTGGATTGTTGCAACGTTACAGAGTCGAAATACCAACAAGTCATCCTCCACCGAATCCTAAACCAATGAATGGATTTACATTGTCTCCTGAACCATTCGATGTTGTTTTTAAACAACGGTGAATTGCTTTTGTATTTCTTTTTTAGAAAGCTCAATAAATATCAAGCAGTCAATATAGCCAGAGGAAAACGATGCCAAACCTTAAGTTAAGCACATAATAATATTATGTAGAGGTGCAGACAGAACAGAGCCTAATTTTAAGTAGGTACTACGCTTGCCGGCCATATCTTCCTGTTACTTACGTTGGAGGATTGTAGGCCCAACTTGTACAAGGCAAGGTATGCTATGAAATAAAATGACAATAATTTTGTTTTATAAATAATAAAAACTTTGAACGTGTGAGAGTTCGAATTGCGAATCGTCATTTCATTAATACATACCTATACGCATAAGTACCGTACTATTTACTATTTAGTATGCTGGTAAACATAATATGTACGTAAGTACTATACTATATAATATAAACATTATTCCCATAAGACAGCAATAACTTAAATAATATGAACTACAACAATTGGAATGAAAATATTAGAGTAGGTAGAAGGTAGGTACCATGTACAATTTACAGTTCGAGCGTACGTGATTGTCACTTGGCACTTCACAACTTTGATATCCGTAACTCGTTGATATTGAGACAGGAAATGATGTTGCACACATAGACAGCACATATTGTCAAAAGCTAGAGCTTGACAGGAATGACAGAAAACTATTGTATGTGTGCACAGAGTACAGAAAGTGGTTCTTTCCATTATGCTTATTATTATATCGTCGTCACTAATACATACTGCGTATTATTTGCATTAGAGTAAGCACGTAGCACTCATTTTTACTTTGCTAACTTTAAGTTAAGCTAAGCTAAAGCAAAGAAAGTATTTTAGTTGGCACTTTTTTCACATTTGCATTTTGTGTGTTGATGATATCTAATTGTGAAAGCCCGACCGGATAAATCTGGACAAATCTAGTTTGCAGGCGAAAACAGCAGTAAACACTAATTTAGGTATTAAACCATTAGGCAACAATACACTACGTGTTTAAAGTGTGTCTGTAGTCTTTCATTGTGTATGCATGAAGGGAAATGTACGTATCAAACACGGTTAAATATTGTACATGATGAATCGTAGAAATTTTAAACACAAATCTGTACATATAGATAAAAGTACAATGTATACACTGCCTGAGTTTCATCTTTGCGACTAAACTAAATGTTAGCTACAACTATTTCTCCTCCTTAGCTTAAAATGCGTAACTGATCTTGATGAGAATATAATGCCAAACAATTGTAAATATTAATTTAACACTGTATTAATAATTACATGAACTTTATACGTTTATAACAGGTATATTGGTGCCAATCTAAGAACATAGGTATTTATAATTTATTTATGATATAAGTAATTGTGAACTCTACGAAGCTCTAGGTGCTTTCTCTTACATAATAACATATTTATAACGAAATTAGCTGATCGTACAATACGTTAAATCGTGCATCCCTCTTAAGTTCAGATTCAGACCTCAAGTACATGTACAAGGCTACACTGTGTAAATAAATACCTTTGTAAACTGTAGATACTTAAAGTGCTTAGCTACTATACTACAACATGCACCTACATTCCTTATAATGTTGTCATGTATGGCTGTTGTTGTGGCCGGACACGCTTTCACGCACTCTTAATTTGCACAGGATACATATCAATTGTTTGTGTTTGATCATTTCCAATTAAAAGCAGTACAGTACAGCTTCGGTGATGATAAAGGCATCTCATGCGAAATAGTTTAGGGAAGAGCAGTGGCACAAAATAATTAATTTGCATTTGCAATATTTATTTGCAAACGAGACGGAGTCTATCCTGGGTTTCTTCAAAAATATTCATAGTTTTGGAAATGAAGACCCGAATTTTCTTTGTTCGTGTAACTTTGTGGTGCTTTGTTGCACTTTGCTTTACTGGCAACCAAAATGTTGATTCATCTCCCATAAAATCTAAAGGTACTTATTCCAAAACTTTCTTCACTAATTAAAATATTCAGTATACTTGTGATACAGGATTTTGGATATATGCATATACTAGTACTTATGTAATACCTACATTAGAGGTACCCAAATACTTAATATTATGTGGCTTGTGATATTCATCGTTGTATTATTCCACAAAATATTCTTACCATTCGATTCTCACATTTTCAGGAGTGGGTTCTGCTGTCACAGTTGCAAAAAACATTTTCATTCGAATGAAACGCAGTCCCTTCATAATGGCCCTTCGGATGCCACCACAACCTCCAGGGATGTTTCAAATGACACTTAATCGACCTCGCTTTCTAACAATGATGACAAATTTTACATCTATGCTGAGAAATAGGTTAACGCAACAACTCAGATCTCTGGGCAGCTTTTCCACAAGCCTTGATCAACCGGTCTACCGTTCTTATGGCA
Organism: Tomocerus mixtus; assembly: GCA_034694165.1. Taxonomy (NCBI): domain Eukaryota; kingdom Metazoa; phylum Arthropoda; class Collembola; order Entomobryomorpha; family Tomoceridae; genus Tomocerus; species Tomocerus mixtus. The sequence continues at coordinate 46,646 of JAQFYC010000021.1, read as the reverse complement.
CACTACCGAGTTCTTTATATTATAATTAAATCAGTTATTATCAGTAGTTATGCATTTTTATTGTTATTGTTTTGTATTCATGTGTATGTATTCTGTAGCTAGCAAATTACAATCACCGTTTCACGCGTTTTACTGCACAGATATTTTGTTAAATATTCTTTTAATCCTTTTACTAATCGTTTTAGAGTATTGAAAAGTACAAATACTGTGTATAGTATAGTTACGGATAGGGTATGTAATAGCAACCATGTATGAATGTGCTATTTACCTATTGACTATTTACATTTGGCGTGTAATGTACAGATAATGGAATAAAGTATAGGCACCTATAGGTATATTCAATAATAATCAGAACAAAGTCCAAAAGTTGTAATAAAAATCATTTTGCATATAAAAGGTAATTATATAATTTATTGTTAAGTATTATAGCTGCGTGTACATGAAGATTTTGAAGTAACAGCTTTGTATATAATTGAATACTAGTTATTGTGTGTGGTCTATTTGATAAATCATAATTTGGTTTAACAAGTACTGATGAGGATTAACAATAAGTGTCGAATTAGAAAAATATTTTTATTTTAAAAACTGTCCATAAAAATGCTCCCATTCATTTTTTCATTGCAATGAGATACATACTTTGGTCACAATTGGGACCCATATCCGGCACCTTTCGGAGTGAATGAGTCTCAGGCAAAGGAAACTTTTCTAACCTCTGGATATCACCCCAACTTGAATACAATTCGTTTATATCATTTTCATCGACTGCATGAGGTGGTCCAGGAAATTTTGTTCGATCATACTCCACAGTTTCCAAAAGATAACGAAATGGTACATCTTTAAAATAAATTATCCATTTATATTACTTATTTATACTTTGTTTTTATTTTGCTAAATAAAATTATATTATTCAATACTGAAACTATTTTATAAGTACTTATATTTAATATGATACTTACAATCCCCATTAGCATTTCGGAGACTTCTTTGCATCATTTTTATGTACTCTGCTCGGTTGGAGTATTCCATAGCAATTAAAGAGCCTCTGTCCCAAAGAAAGTCAAACGGGCCCCACTTCTCTATTGGACATTTGAAAAGGTCGCCTAAGTAAATCTTGAGTTTACCATCCGGTGTGCTATAGATGGACTCTTTTTCATCCAATTTCAGTCCGAAATTGCTTTCTTGGCTCAATTCTTCAATAGGTTGTGCTACCCCTTCGACAGAGAACACTTGGTAGCCTAAACTCATTAAGTATGCCACATCTCTTGTCTTTCCACATAAAGGGACAAAAATTTTCTTCTTAGAATTTTCTTCTAAAGAATCTTTATCCCGATTTTCGGGAGATCCAGTTAAAGTCTCTAAATACTTGATAAGCGTTGGATTCACAGTATTTAAGTGCCATCCAGTTCGGCTTTCGACCCATCTTTTTGCCCAATAGTCAATATCCAGTTTCACTTCACTTGCAAGTGCACTCATTTTAAGTTTTTTTGACAATCTTTGCAAAATTATTCCCTTGATAATTAAGGAATACAATTTGTAGTGTCTGTATGATAAATAATATTAATATGAAAATCTGCAGTTAATTTACCTGGTAGTACTTTATTGTACTTTAAGCTTGTCAGTCTCCTACGAATACTACATAAATACTTAACTCAGTTGTATCTTGCCGGCTTGGGCGACCAATTTTTTTCATAATCTGTGATCTGTGATACTGTTAACACTTAGGTGATTCGCCCCTACTCAACTTACATCATATAGATGCTAGGTCAATTAACACACATCATCATTAATACTCATACTTACATATAAGTAGCTCATACAATGCAAAAAGGTCCTTGCATGCAAACTTTATTTATTGCATTTATTACATTTATTACATTTATTACGTACATATATCCATTCTGCGATGCATTTAACTATGTACTACCTATAGCTATGTATTTATTTTGTATATTTGTTTTAACTTTACGGGTATGGATGCTGGTGTATAGTACGTATTAAGGTTGTGAGTGTTATAATAATAATGTCTTTGGTATGTAATTATAAGGAGCTAATGGAAATATCATTTGAAGTGTACTAATATAATTAAGAAATTCGCAATGATAAATATTTATTATTTTGTTTAATACATGTCAGATAATATTCATTTCACTAAATGCGTAATCCGCTACTTACCATAATAAATAGCCTAGCGAATAAAATTTGAACTCAAATGGAAGTATTCGCGAAAGTTTTAAATGACAATTCCATGTAAAGAGGGAAAGTATTCCAAAAATGTATTATTATTGCTAATACAAGAAATATTACCATGAGTTTTTCTGCTTTTTCACTACCCCTCGAGCACTTCAGTTAAGAAGGAATCACAGCCTCGGTACCTCATAGCCCAACGAATTTTAATGCCTCTTTTATTTTATGTGTGCATTTAAAAATACTCGAAACGTTTTAACTTCTAACGTTAGAGTTAACTGTTCGTAATCTAAAATGATCATCAGTGCTTTTAACGTTAGGTGCAACTCTTTTTATCTGCATGACTTTTAGGGACAATGTGTGGCTGACAATTATCGAGGCTGTGATTCCTCTCTGTCTAAACTTCCATAGAACTTTCCACTTTTCAGTTATGCAGGAAAAGAAAATATTTTTACAAAAGCACTTATTTTAAGGGCTTTCTTTTCATAATAAATTCATTCATTAAATGTGTCTTTATTTAAGATAACAGATTATGATGACATGTGCCTACTGCACTGCATTGTATTTATATCATGCTACTGCATCGTTTGTGAATATAGAGACATAATGCGGTAAATGCAGTATGTTCCACATCAAGAGAGTTATAATACATGTATGTATACTGTAGTATCGTATCGATCCTACACTTATCTAAGGACAAGGAAAGGGCATCAGATTTACTTTCTCCAGCGCTTTCTCTTCCTGCATTTCTGTTTGTAAACATACTGAAGCAACTTTCACTTAATATTGCGTACCTGAACTATTATTATATCTTCTACAAGTGATAATAAATAGTAATAGTAGTCAATTGATTACACATTTTAAGTAACCCACATAATTGCCTTTAGTAGGCTTTTTAGGATATAATGGACGAGAAAGGAACAACTGCCAATGGCAATGTGTACCTTGAGCCAGGTTACAACTCTCTATATTCGGAAGTTGGGAATGATTATTCCCAATCACAAGTTAATCCTCTTTTAAATGATTTGGTAAGTACTTACTTGAAAGCAGCTTTTGTATATTACAAATGTGCAAATCGCATTACACAAACTTATACTGGAAGCGTTTTATATAAATAATAAAATTATGAAATTCTTTACTCCTTTATTAGGTAATGGATCATGTATTTGAGTTATTATCCCTGAATGATATTTTGAATTGCCGTATTGTTTGTCAGCAATGGTACACCCATTCTTTAGTAAAACAAACAATTGAAGAAAGCAACATCCTCTTGTTTGGAGATGATGCATCCAACCATGAAAAACATTTGGAAAGACTCTTAAAATTCAACAACTTAATGAACACAAGCCACTATTTACCTTTCACAAAATTTTCTCTTAGCTATCTTCCTGTGAAAGAACCAATTGTAGAAGAATTTTTTGATATCTGTGGTCCTTCAATAAAATACTTGAAACTTCGAATGAGCAAAGAGGACATGAACATATTCGATTTTAGTGAAATTCTTGTGAAATTTCTTCCCATGCTACACACTTTGGAAATTGCAGGATTGTCTAATAGAGCGGTGTATTCCCAAAAACTATTTGCAGTGTATGATAACATTCCTGTTCTTCCGAACATAAAATGCTTAATTCTTCAAGAAGTTCGTATACGCATAATAAACTTTCTGGCTGTGTTTTTCAAAGCTGCAGTAAATCTGGAAGAAGTAATTATTTCATCTGATACCAGAAGGGACTGGGATAATCAAAGTGGAATAATGAATTCCCATTCTCCTGCCACAGCATCCGTTCTGACTGGATTAATATACGCGATTAAAAATATTAGGAAATTGAAACAACTCAGGTGCGAAATTTTGGACAGATCGAATATAAGTGTTTTGATAAACTTGGCCCAGCAAGGCATGAAACTCAGTACTCTAGAAATGAAAGGAGTCGCTCGAGATTGCGATCCTGATATATTCGAGAATTTCCTTGAAACTCAAAAAGATAGTCTAACTACATTTAGAACATGTTCTAAATACGGCAATACGAGGAAAAAGCATCAGGAAGATGTAGAGCAGTTTAGATTGAAAATCCCATCAAAGATGAAGTCTTTAGTGTATCTCCAGTTAGCATATCGTCACAAAGATCAGTCTGTACACGTCTTCCCAATTTCCTTTTATTCTCAGCTTCATAATCTTCGTGTTTTAGTTATACATGGCTGTGCCTCGCTTATGAATTTGAATGAATATTTTCCCTACTGGGAGAATACCACTCCACAAACTTCGCTTAGAAAACTTGTTCTTCCTAGTGGTATAGAAGATTCAAAATTTCCATCAGTCTTAGCAAAAATATTTCCAAATGTGACGGATTTAGAAATCTCTTGTCCTACAAATGCATTTTTACAATGCCTGTGGTCTGCATGGATAAATCTAGACACTCTTAAGATAATTACTGCTCCAGATATCAACTTGGACGCTGGATTTACTGGAATTTCTCAAGCCATTTGTCAAAAGCTACTCCACCATTATAATTTAACTCAGGAAATCGAACAGCACCTTGATAATCATAACAATTCAACATCCATTTGCAATTTACAGTGTAACTACTAATATATTGAATATAATACATTGCTGTTCAGATACGCAAGTTCTCACTTTAATTTCACCACTGTTCACTTTCACCGCATTATGGTATGCTAGCGAATGTTTATATAGGTACTACTAAAATTTTCCATCTTACCTTTACCAAATCAATTCATTTTCCCAAATTTTCTCCAATCTTAAGTGAATATTCCCTAAAAGATTTTCTGATGTTTCAGAATTTTTTGATCTTGTAGTTCTTTGATGTTTACATCTCTTAACAATGCAATTTTTGCTCAAAGAAGAAAGTGAAATCCAGCCCTTGTACAATGGGTGAAAGCAATGTTGACTGAAAGATTTGAACAGCACTGTATTTAGGTTTATAGTCTCAATAATTTAATTGGGTAGTGAAAGCATTATGTTGCTTATATGAATACCATTTTCCTTTGCAGGTTTGAAAAAATTAACCCTCATAATCCAAGTTGAAAACACGGATGCTCGCATATCAGTTTTAACTGATGTCACTGGCTATTATGCCTTTTCTAATATGAAGCATCTGCAGTATCTGGAATTTGTTTCCACTCATTGGTACGAAGGTGTGCTGGCGAAAGATTGCAGTGGGGTAATTAGCGTACACATATATATATATACACATTATATATTGTTTGATGTATCTGGAGAAATCTGGAGAAAATTTGAATACACTACTAGTATATAATATATACAAATATAACCCATATTCTACCGATGTACTAGGCTTTACATATGAACAGATAGATATATACTAGTAGTACTCACATTTTCTCCAGATTTCTCCAGATACATCAAACAACAGTCCTAGTAATTTCGTTATTTCTTCTTTGCAGATTTCCCCTGAGTGCAGACGCGAAATTAAGAAGCTGTTATCAAATACATCGGTATTCTTTGGAGAGAAAGCTAATAAAATGGATCTTCGATTACAGAAGTATATTAGTTTCTAGCAAGTTGCTGCCTCGAAGATATACATTAATGCTCCGCACAGTAGTACATATATACATAATAGTACATCAATTATGTGTCAATTGTCAAAGGTGTAGTAAAGCTGATGAAACGTTATCATCTTATAAGTAGTTCAGAATAGCGACTTAGACCCGGGTAATTAATATGGCTCAATGGACTTAGATATTATATGTATACCTAACTACTAACTAAGCATGGATTCATACTTGTTATTGCTCTTTGTATTCTTTGGCGAGATCGAGATTTCATTCCATAGCCATTTACCATTTACAGCCTCGTACCCGTACCTAATAATAAACAGTATAGTAAATAAATAATCATTTCTATGCGGGGACTATATTAAAATGAGTTGAATAAACAATATATACTACTCAATAAATAAAATAAGCTATAGTTTTACAATATACAATAGAGCTTGAAAGCAGGTAATTACAGAACTTTCACCATTGTCATCACCAACGCTCACCTCTGCATCATACAAATAAATATGTTCCATACATCTAGGTTCTGCCTGAAGATCAGGACACATTTAGCATAGGAAACTTTAATTTTTGCTTAAATATCATTTCTTGATAGGGAAAAGCGGAGAAAGCTTTACCTAATGTTACTCCCATGTTGCAGAACTTTGTTACAAGCAGCCAAAGCTTCGCAAAATCACTACATAATCAAGAATCTAATATGCCTATAGTCAAAATGCATAAATTTCACTCTCAACATAAACAATTTTATTGTGCCTCCATTCTACGTACATACCGCCTCTTCTACTTACATTGTACAATGTGTAGTTTCATTCCCATTTTAACATTGAATAACCATTCAACATTCAACACCTTCATAAATACTTTCATTTTGCATGGGTTCAAAGATTATTAATACTCTGTAGAATGCCCGACATGTTGTAACGATCGTACATTTATTTATACGGAGAAAGTAGCAGAAGAAAGAGTAGACATATTATTATGTATATATATAGCCGCACATCAAATAACTATCGTACAGGACATAAGAACGGCACGAAAGGAATTATAATTAGCTTTCTCTTTTCATTTCCTAAGATAAATACTTAATAGAATACACAGTACTTCTCAAAGGTAACGTGACATTGGAAAATACATGGAGAAAGTTCATTACACTCTAAAAACTGCTTGAAGAGTTGGGGAAACCTCCGGCCTCAGAAAGAAAGTATGAGATAATGCATCGTGAATGAAGGAGGCCATTACACGGGGTTTCCCATAAGCTGCAGGCAGTGTTTAGAGAGTACAACTTTCTCCATGTATTTTCCTATATCGCGTTACCTTTGAGACGTACTGTATATAAAAGACGTACATCCAATACGATGGTCTTTTAGCTTACCTATTAAAAATAGTTACCAAAAATTTAAACGTGGCGAGCAGAGTCCCATTTTATTGAGATCCACATAGTGGTTCGGTTTGGTTTGTGCTTTCTAACAGTAAGGGAAAGAAAGCTTTCTACTTTCTTCGTTACATACCTTTTCTCTGATCTGAGCTAGGTCCATACTAAAATCCAAATGCGTTGAGGTCTATATGTTGATTTGATGTAGCCGTACCAAGGACTCCTTGTGTAGCTGGCGGAAAATTCGATTAGTAGAATACATATAGTCATAAAATAATTCTTTGATAGTGATAGTTCTATTTCAAAAATTTGAAAAAATCTCTAAATCTCCTGAGTTTCAGAAAAAGGGCCAAAATTATTATCAGTAGTTATGTAGTTAACACACAGTAAGTAATTTCTGCCAAAAATCACATTTTAATTCCATAAAACACGATCGCTAACGCTAAAAAAAGTATTGTTAAGTTGTAAACAAACAACAAATTAATATTATAACCAAACAAGGACGAAATAAAGTTGACATTAATGTTGACACATTAGCAGTGTCCAGAAGAGTAGAAGACTCAAGTTGTAAAGGAGAAAGTCAGTGATTTCACGGTGATCAATTACAATGTTACTGGAATTGACATACTTTTGACCCTGTTGACATACCCAACTAACCCAACAGCTGACAGACAACTCAACAGCTGACTGGACTGCCTTGTCACTCTCGTTACTGTCGTGTCGTCGTAGAGTCGTAGTTGTCTTATATTTTTTGATTTTATGTAATCTCCATCTGTTATATGAATAACTTTTGAACTAAAAATCAAATAATAAGTCAATGCAAAAGTGGGACGAGATTTGTTTCGTAATGGACTGTTGACTGCTAATTATTGTCACAATAATAATGACTGCGAGTTCGAAACTGATGCTTTTGAATTTTAGTCAAGTAGTTTTTAGCTAGTGCTCAGAATACTAAAAAGGAATAATCAATTAACATAAATCAATTCGTATTTAATTTATATTAGGTTTCAGTTTGGTTTTCATAGTTTTCAAAAATTAACTGATTTTAATTTTAGTTTCATTTGGACATGACAAATATAGCAACTCATTTATGATTAAGCAGCCACGAAACAATATTACAGACATTTAAAAATTTTATAGCTAACAGTTCAATTGTTCAGCAAGACATTTCGCTTAAATATTTAACTACTCAGCTTACAGCTTACATAAATGACAACATGATGTGGTAAGCATTAGTGATTTCTATTTTATATAATGACAATGACTCCCTTTAGCAATACAATTTTAATGCTTCTTTTGTGTGAAACGTAATTTATGTTTGCTTTCTATTTCTTTGCCTGTATGGCAAAAAATTTAGCTTAGTTTACTGACGTAAAATTACGAATAAGCTTATTGTTAGTTTGTTGAATTAGGTCGTGTAGTGTATACCATAATAATAAAAAGAATTGACTTTAGTTGAATTGCGTAATTAATTCGACTAATTATGTAATGAAGTTGTATTTCTAACGCTTCTTTAGATTGAACCAGTGGTCTATTAACACTACGCATATGCTTCCACCGACTGTGGAGGATAAGGTACGTTACTATACTTCTTTTATGTATGACTATGACATTGGATTAGTATGTATAATTTCAGTAATTTGATACCATTCCGATTTAATTCTAAGCAAATTTTGTATTGTATACTTTTATAAAACTTTTATAAAATAGCTGTCTTTTTTAAAATTATAGACGAACTTAGTGGATGTGCAAGATATGGTTGTGGTTGTGAAGGGGGACAAGAAGCAAAGACCAACTGTAATTTCATCCTCGTCCAGCTCATCAATGTTGCAATGTCCGTCTCGAACGTTTGTGAAAACCATCCTTAAAACGCTGCTCAAGCTCATTATAAAACTGTGGCGATGGGCTTCGTCTTTCGTTATAGTTATCTTTTTCGCTGCCTGGTTTTATGGTGGAGTACTTCCATACATAGTTTCGTTGATTGCTGTATTTAGTAAGTAACATCCATGTTTAATAGTTTGTAAAAATCAGTTGGAATCTGGGGCCTGGGGGAGTCGCGGTAGGGGATGGCTTTAGAGATCACATAGATAATACTTATGATTTATCTTAACTACCTATATAACTTACCGTGATTATAGTATAGCGTTGTTAAGACAATCGTAATCCACACTGATATGTAGCTTGGTTATGCACACAAATTCTAATATAAGTACCAATGAGCTTACTGAACAGCAGACTTGATAAGAATCAGAAGAGAAGAACGATAGAAAGTAGATTTTTTAAGTAGTGAATATTACGTTTCTATACCCTTGCGATATAATGGGTTGTCCGATTTCAAAGGACTATCCTATTTGCCCCGTCTCAATGGCACTAAGGACTATTTTTGTTCCCAAAGCGCTTTGGGATTTTTTCCCAAATGGCAAATAGAATCCAATTTTAATTTTCTCATTTATGGTACCAACCAAATATGATATAGAGAATAGCATTAATAATATTTTCTTATGATTTGTACAGGTTTGGGATATCATGTTTCGGACACTTTATTGTATCAACCGGAAGTTCCCGTCGAGTCCAGATTATTTGTTCCATCGCCACAAAACTATTCTCTTCCTCATGAGGCTGTGACAATCAACACTCGAGATCGGGTCAAGCTGCACGCGTATTTGATTAAACAACAACGCCCCAATAGTCGGCACCTTCCAGTTATCATTTATTTCCACGGAAATGCAGGAAACATAGGACACAGGTTAGCAGTGAAAGAATGAAGCAATCTTTAAGGTATTCTGTAGTAAATTCAAGATAGCTGATTTCACAAGACTTGTCTATCTTATTTACAGATTAGACAACGTCAAAATGTTTTACCAAAAGCTGAAATGCAACATATTGATGTTAGAGTACAGGGGTTACGGTCATTCTGAGGTAGGTACTAAATCTAACTTGGTGTCTCTATTCTCAATATGTGTAAATGAACTGTATAATATGGAGTCTTTGACTTCCAGGGAGCCCCTTCCGAAACTGGATTTTATCTGGATGCTCAAGCTGCATTTGAGTTCGTCGATGGACGGGACGATTTGGATTCGAGTAAAATCATATTATTCGGACGATCGTTAGGTATTATTATTATTTCACACAATCGAAACACAATTTGTTCAGACGCATTCAAAGACTAAGTATTAGAATCGTATATTGACCTCTTTAAAGCCAACTAAATTCTATTTTGGGTACTTATTTCCCAGGTGGTGCCGTGGCAATCGACATGGCTGCAAGATCTGATTATCGAGATAGAATCGCAGCATTAATTGTAGAAAATACTTTCTCGTCAATTCCTGATCTCGCTAAAGTTCTGTTTCCCCTTCAAGCTCTTCGCTGGGTTCCGAGGTTTTGCTTTAAAAATAGAGTAAGCTACAAATCTCACCTCAATAGATAATTTGGGCTACTTATATTATAATATTGTTTATCCAAATAAATTGATGTTTTATATGACAGTATGAAAGTCTCCAGAAGGTCACTTCAGTTGTTTGTCCCGCTTTGTTTGTTTCTGGGACAAAAGATGAATTGATTCCACCTGCGATGATGTCTGATTTATATACGCGTTGCTCTTCCTCAATGAAAAGACTGAGAAGATTTCCTGGAGGGCATAACGATACCTGGCTGTGTAAAGATTATTCAGCTCAACTTTGTGAATTCATTGAAGGGGTAATTAATTTCTATACATATAATTAGCAATTACAAATGCCACAAAGACAAACCTGGCTTAATAATCAGCAATTAGCTGTTAGTAGTCAATTTTCAAAATTCTCAACTTATTGCCGATTGTTATGTGTATATCACATTATATGCATATACGAAATGAATAGTACAATGAAAATGAATGACATTGTTTAAACATTTTAACTTATATTGTTCCCCTTAGGTGCTGACGGCCACACCAGAAGATGGAAGGGCGGACTCGGCTTCTTTTCAGCCATTCAGCGACGACATTGTCTAAAATCGTTTCAATTATCGCATTACTAATTAAATTAAATGTATTATGTAGGTTGGTACTTACGTTACTATATTTCCACTGCGATTTCTCGTACTAGTTGTTTAAATGTATATTGTAATATAAAGATTTTAATCCTCTCAATTGAGTAACTGGAAAGGAAGTGTTTTGAAAAAGAAGTATGGAGTTTAAAAATATAAACCCTGAAACCCCATTAACCGACTCTGCAGCATCATGATGATTATGCTCGTTTGCTCAGTATTTATAAAACCACTTAAACGTAATATCCAAATTAAAACGAAATGCGTTTACCCTTAGTCAAATGTTGCGGACAATTTTTAACCACATCGCTCTACTGCAATTTAAAAAAAAGTATTATATTATTATATATGATTCACTGTTAGTTGTAAACATTTCGTCATTTATATGAATAACATAAATATGTACCTACTGTACCAAAAAGTAAGTTTAAAATTTTACACATTTGCATGGCAATTTTCAGCACCAAAATAGAGTCACAGGTCACAGATGATCTTTTGTGCCTACTGATAATAGAGAGCCTTTACTTGGGGTATTTTATGTGTTTAGGTATTATATCGTATTGTGTAGTTGTATTTTAGAAATACATATTCTCCGTTGTCGTAAACTATCTGATTACTATTTCTTATTGCGAGGAAAAGGGATTTGTTAACATGCCAAGTTGCTGAACTCTTCAATAACTATGAACTAATCTCTATATAACCATATATTTAAAAATGTTTAGCTTCATGCCATATAATAGCGCAATCTTATATGTAAAATCTGATTAATAGAGATGTAGATAGAATTTTATGCATGCTATATATTATATTGTGGACCTAAAACGTAAATATGTAAACTTGTACGATTCATTCTTGAAAAGTTAATCGTTAATCTGTGAAATGTTGTTGCGTATTATAAATTAAAACGAATTGGATTATGTAGTACAAACGTATTATTTCAGAAATAAAAGTATTTCATTGCATATATAACTGTAAAATTACTAATATTATGGTCTTCATATACCAATTCTAACTATCTTTTGATTATTTTAGGGCTTAGAAAATCTGCAGTCATAATCAACACGATAAAATCTATTGCAAATATGTGCACGTGCCATTTGCAGTTGCACTGTTGCAGGCAGCCCTACAAATGATGGTAAATGGAGATGGTTAGTATGTAGGTATACAGTTTAAACAAATGAAGAGTTTTTGTTTTGCAAAATAGGCGTATTTGTCTGGATTTTTTTAGTTCTAGAAAAAAATAGCGGAAATGGGAACACTGAAGCGTGTGCAAAGTTATATGAATCCTTGAGTAGGAGCGCTAAGCAGAATACAGAAACAGCAGATGGCAAATGTGTTCCAAAGAAAGAAAGTTCGGCTCAGCTTTCCCTAAAGATTGTAATTTTTATTAAATTAGTTATATTCCATTCGTCTCCATATATGCTGATATAGTATTAATAATAATAGTCACAATAATAGATTATTACGCAATACGCATATGTATAAGAGGTCAAAGTTCAAAGGATAGAAAGAAATTAGTTCATCCTTGAGCCAATTTAGTGTTTAGTTCTATTTATTCTTATTTGGGTTTACTGCATTACATTGGACAAAAAATTAGAAAGAAAGTATCCATTTATTACCATAACATCAACATTCTGCATCTCATCATCTGTGTACGTGTACACGAAAGTCACACTGAACTTGCAACAAACAAAGTACAAAGCTCCTATTTGTTTTAGGATCCGCCCGCATCCGCACATCTTTCACCTATTTTATTGTCATTCATCCTCTAACATCTAAAAGAGGAAGCGGAAGTTCCATACCTTCCAGTATTCAAAATTGAACAAAATTATCGACAAGTAAGTTCATAGTTTGCATTACAGTTCGCAATTTATTCTTTGGAAATGGTTAATCTTAATGTCAATTGGCCTAGTCAATGTAAAAAATATATAATTTGTTCAAATAACTGACACTGATCGTATCTTTGTATTTTTGTTAGTTCAGGAATCCTTTCCAAAATGACATCAACATCAACCAATGGACCTGATCTCCTCCTGTACTATAACCCGTATTCATTCAATTGTCAAAAGGTACATTATTCATACCTAGTTATTGTACTAATAATGTTTCTAATTTAATTTTAGTCTTTTTATTATGTATGTGTATTTATTAAATTAAATGATTGCACTATTTGCACTCTTTTGGACTTTTGGACCCAAGTTAGGTACTAGCTTTTGCATCATGAATAAGTTTCGTTCATGGGCAACAGAAGAAAACAGCAAGCATGAAATACAATAAACAGTACCCATAAATATAAATGTTTTACGAAATTGCAGGTGATTATGGCACTAACCCAGAAACACATGAAATTCCGTACATGCGTGATAGACATTCACAAAGGAAAACAATACACGAAGTCATTTTTGTCTCTTAATCCCCGTGGAGAAGTTCCTGTATTGGTTGACGATGTTCGCCATATACCTGACTCCAACAAAATTATCGACTACATCGAAGACAACTTTCGGGATGGTAAGCTACTGTAACTCACTGTATATGCAGCGTAAATTTCACAGAATCATTTTGTGATGATAAGCATATTATTTTATCTCCCTAGCTAATGGCTAATAACTGACTAATTCAATTCCTTAAGGGTGGCCTCGTCTTCAACCTGAAGGGTTGGAATTGAAGCATAGGTGCGAGCAGCTAAGTGCACAGCTAAATACTTTAAATGTAGAAGCATTGACTTTTGGAGCAGCTTGTTTTGATGACCTTGCAACTAATCCCAAGGCTCCGTACAATAACGAATACCGTCGACAGAACATAAAAGGTAATTTGTGTTTACAACACACATAAACCAATTACCTACCTATTTGTGTTTACAACAATAATTTAAACAATGATATAACAAAACATTGTTGTTAATTGCAGATCTTGCAGCTCACCGTTGCTCCATTCTTCGTGGAGAAGCAAAAAAGAATCCACAGTTCAGTGAAGCCTTACTTCAGAAAATGAATGATGTGGATCGAGATGCTAAATTTTGGCTTAATCGAGATTCATTTGAATCACTACTTATTCATTTTGAAAGAATTTTGGACGAGTGCGAGGCAGAATTAAGCTCTCATGGTTAGATAATATAAAATATTAGTAATTAAGGCATTTTCATAACACTTCATCTTATTGTATCATACGTGATTATTGTATCCTCATTTTTGTGTATTTAATTTGCAGAAGACTCATCTTGGTGGTTGTGCTCTCCTAGCATAACGGTCGCTGACATCACTTTAGCGCTTACGTTACATCGAATTTGGCAATTAGGATTTGAGCGTCGTATGTGGGAAAGAAGTCGTCCAAACGTCATGCGGTATTATCCGCGTATACAAAGAGTTAATAGTTTCCAGAAAGCAATTTCCATGAGTGAAGAAAAGGGATTTTTAGACTCTTTGCGTAATCCGTACATTTTGGGATTACTGGGCACATCTGCACTCATTGGTGGCGGATTGTACTTATGGCACAAACAAGGCAACTCGATTCCGACTTTTGGAGTTTTGGGATTTCTTGGGCTGGAAGAAAAAACGACAAATAATAAACTTCCAGTAAAAGCTTCCGGAACAGTTCGCGCTTCTACCAAAAGTTAATGCTCCGTAAAGGCATATGGATATTTGGGCACACCTTGAATGTATAACGGTGAGTCTCAAATATTCCAAAGAAATACGTTCATTATTAAAATATTTTTAGATTGTCATATACAATAGGTGCATTAGACGGAATTTCTGTGATCTGAGACTGCCGGAATGAACCATATTGTATAATAGTAAATTACGGCCACGTTTAATGTCGCCTTGAAATGAATATACATATTTTTAGATCATAGGTTGTTGTCACGTCAAGTCCCACAATGTCTGTGAAAATCTCTAACTCTTATTTTTAAATCTCATTTGTAAATCAATACATGTACTATGTACTGCATCTTATTCATCTTTAGAAAAACGTATTTCTTACAATTATAAATACTTCGCCAAGAACTCAAGTAAGAATAAATACGTTCTAAAGTTGACTATCGTGTTCTTTTGATAATTTAGTAATTTTTTGAAATTGAGTATTCTTAATTCTAACTGATCGCAATCAAATATTTTATTATGGATTGTAATTATGCTATAAAATAGAAATTCATAAGTTCCTCTAACATTCCATATAGTTTTATTCCTCTGTAGTTCACAAATATAGGGTGTCAGGATGTGTACAAATTTTGATTGTTTAGTTTAAATCAATACATATAAAGTTTATTTACATTACAGATTAAGTATTTGTATATTGAGAGTATTTGTGAAGTGGCAAATCTTGAGAACAAGAACACAAGAAAAGGGCTCGGGTATCATTTTTGACAATTTGGCAATATCAGTAAGTACATATTATTAAATGGATGCCGCAGCCACGTCTGCCCCGTCCAAGATATCACTCTCGAGGTCCTCTTTCTTCTTTTTAAGACCGTACAAAGGCATCCCCATGAATTTGGGCAAATCTTCAGTATCCCTTTGTCTGTGTCTAGCAGAGTGATTGTGTGACATGTTTCCTGATGGTTTGCTACTGGTGGATATAGTGGGTTTGCTTGAAACTACAGGGGCTTTGGTTTCCGAATATTTAAAACTGCCGACCCCGGGTAGGCCAGGAGAAATTGTAACATCCAAATTATAAAATCCTCGATACATACAAAACCACATCATAGCTGCCACAAGTCCCCCAATTACTTTTTCTATCATGACATGAAAATACACAGCTGTGGCCCAAATCATAACGTCCCAAAGGACCACAAACACCGTTAAAATTATCAGCAGTATCTTAGCCAAGCTGCTGTACTGTGTGTAATTAACCCTTAGGTTGTCAAACTCTTCCTCTGTTAATACATTGAGAGGGGTTTCGGGAAGAAGATCTGTTGTTCCTGTACGACTTCGGTTATGTTCTTCATTTCTGATGTAATCCTTGATGCCATCCCATCCAATAATGACCTTTGCTTCTTCTGTTATGAATAAGACACACCAGATTAGCAGAAACGCATGTCCAGAAATGTCGAAGCTTGTCCATCTCCCTCCTTTAGCTGCACAATTTCTTCTACTTCTCATTGAATACAGTGTTCCTCCGTCTTTGATAATGCATTGACCCGTAGTTTCTTCAATAATACGGAAAAGATTGGTCCACACAAACCAAATAATAGTCCCTGCTAGGAGTCTTCCGAAATGTCGGGTTATTCTCTTCCTATCTCCACAACAATACACCGAAGACGTTAGAAACATGAACATCCCCGTAAACATAAACGTCCATGCCCAACTAAACTTCACAAAGTACTGATTTGGCACGTTGCCACTGTTGGAAAAGTAGGTTTTTGGGAAGGGCATGTAGTCGGCCACTAAGGACGCGAAAAACAAAAGGATCGCGTACGCTGCTAGTCGAATTTTGGGACTTAAAAATAACACTTTTTTGCATCCGTGGAGGGCGACTTTGGTAAAAATCTCTGTCACTGTCACAGGTTCTGGAAGAGGTTTGGTGCCCTTGGCTGCCCAACGTCCGGTTTCCACAAAAGGACGATATTTCATTGATGAAGACGATTGTGATTGACTGGTGCCAGAGTTAGGACTTCCCATTGTCGGTCTCTTTTTCGGACCCATATTATACCTCAGTATATATTTTTCTTTGGCTTTTCTATTTACCCGATGTCTGCAACGTATAAAAACTCGTCTTTCTTGAAGTATATGGTTCAAGTGACGGTGATGGCTTTCTCTGGCTTTCAGCCTTGATTATATTTTCTTGTGTAGTTAGCTTTATGCTGTTGAACAAACAAACCACAACCATAAGTATGTGCATAGAATAAGAAAAAACCCCCATATATTAAACTGGTTATAAAAATGACGTAGGTACTTATGTGTGTAAGTAGTAAGTAATCTCACTTCACTTTGGAGATGACTTTGACTTATATAAATGAGTATTATGTACTTACCTTAATAATCTGTGTAAACAGCAGCATTCAATTTGCTAACTATATTCGTAGAGATTCAGAAATCCAGAATCCGTCTTACAAATAGAATACTTTCATGTTCTTTGGTAGGGAGACTAGATCGCAACTTCTTTTTTACCTGAAATTTAAAAAAATCAATAAGTAAAATATTACTGTGGATACTGTGGAACTACTGTAAACTGTAAAGTACTAAGTACAAACTTAACAACGCTACTTTTAGGTATTAAAAACTGAACAAGGGGCTTCACCCAGAATGTTCACGTCTTCTAGAATATGGAAGTGTAGTAAAGATCCTAACATTAGGAGAAAGCATCAGCAATTCGCAAATAATCAGCTAAGTGCAAAGATTAATAACAGTTAAATTCGTAATAATAAAGATAAGGATAATATATGCATAGCTCTAATAAGAAGACCGGCCGGATTGCCAATAAATTAACTGTTTGACTTATGTCGTATCCTTCCTTATTACGGAACCAAAACAAAAGGATTAAACTAAATTATATAGACCTACATAATTTTAAGTCATACTAACCTGTAAGCTATAAGTAAAGTAAGTGCCTCGGTATGTATAATAAATTAAATTCCGTAAATAACAAAATCTCTTCAACTCAAGGGTACATATACGAGATACGAAGTTACGATACAAGGAAGTATATTCCTACATTTCGCAATAAAATACTTGTGCTTGTATCATACGATACACACACTCACACTGTACCGTGAGCAGCAGATAGTAGAGATAGGAAGGTTGAGAAGTGCCTCTACTAAATACCTACTTTATATAATATTTATAACGTAGTATTAAAAACTTACATACCTGCTAGTACCTAGGGTATTTGACTAAAACAACTTAAAGATAACACGAGCACAAGAATAAAATTATTGTAATTTACAGGTGTATAATATGGATTAGCCGGCTTATTATGCAATGTCATTACCTTATTGTATACTATCTTGATAATTTAATTTGGAACTAATTGTCCATATTCACTGTCACTTGAGTTGAGTATCGGGCAATTGACCCCCCATGCATTGAAACTGAAATAAATGGTGTAATTCATTACTACTCGGATTCATTCGGGCTTTCTCGTAGAAAAACAAGGAAATGCTGCATTTTTGAATGTTAAGTTCAGCTAAAACACCAATACTGCATGTTATGTGCAAAAATGTTCAATACAGAACTACAACTATATATAACTATACGACTACACTAAATATAAAGCATGCATTAACGTTAATGCCTAGTTTGCCTAGCCAAAAGCAATATTTTTCCCCAAATGGAGGTGTTTCTTAAATACCCCAATTTTGCTTTTCAGTACATAAGTGTATGCACTATCGATAAATCGAATGCATACACTTATGTACTAAAAAGCAAAGGGGTATACAAGAAACACCTCTTTTCTTAGTATTGAATTTATCAGCCTGATAGAGCAATTAACGGGGATTCCAAAAAGTGTTATCTCAACAATTTGTAATCACAAATGTCCACTTTAGGGGCAGTTAAATTTTCGATAAGACATCCAATCCCCTGCAAAAGACCGTTTCGCATTTATATGTATCTAGTTCTAGATATGGAGTGCTAAGCTAATTAATATAACCCTTTTAAGGCTCTATACTACATCATCCACGTGCGTACTTGTATATATGTACTAACACCGCATTTCAAATCAGGGCAGGGTATCAGCAATTCTAGAGAATAGTCTAATAATAAGTAAAATTCTTTCCAAGAATGGGTTATTTAAATATTTAAGTGTCGAAAGGTCAAAATAGCTGAACAGATTAGCGAATATTTAAAACATAGTAATCCAGTTTTATGTAACACACACACAATATTTTTACGTTGTGAGCTGTGGATCGCATAGAGAGATTCCATAGTAATATAACTTTACCTTTGCTATAAATACCGTGGGAATGGGAATAATGGGAGAAATAAAATGACATTCACTGGGAAGTTGAGTTTAGTTCTCTAGCTTTGGCTCCATCTGAGCTGCTCGCGAGGAACTCGGTGCACAACTCTTGTAATATAGAGGTAAAAAGATGTTTTGGCTTTTAGGGTGTGGGCCATCCGATCGGAGTAGCGTATCGTGTATTTTGTATACATAACATACGGCACGGGTAGTAGCGAAGGAGTACCTATATATGTAGCAAATCAAAGAGAAGAGGCAACAGAAAACAAACACTTATACATACCGTCTTTTATTATGAGAACGAACAGACAGATCTTCTTATGTCTTATAGCTAACGATAAAAGTCGGTCGACGAAGTCAGTTCAGTAGTGAAGTTAGTGCAGTCAGTAGCACTTAACAATTGTGAAGTGTCCAGTACTCTCCTCTTTCCAGTCCACATTCTTCAGTATCCGTTGAATAAACCAGTTTTTTAAAATTACAGAATCAATGTAGTTACTGCTACTGGTGAGTGTAGATTTAGTGCAGAAAGGGTTATTGTGTAAACTACTTTTAATCCATTTTGTATACACTTAAAGTTGGTTTACTAACAAAAACAATAACAAATATTAAACTAACTTACTTGTAGTAGTTTAGTTGACAGCGACGGAATTGAATTAGTGTCCAATTTGACGGCTTTTAGCGACAGGACACAAACGACGCGACACGTCAGCAGTGAAGACGGATAATCCTTAAAATAAATGTGAACCCGTCCCACAGATTAGTCACCAGCCAGAAGATTACTGTAATTTTGGGAGATGAGACTTGCCCTGGATTAACTGGAGCTTGAGTGACAACCGGAACAGCTAACTACTGCAGCAGAAAAACATTACAATATTAAGTAATTGAAGAAGTTTATTATTATTTCTTATTTTATAAATAGTGAATGGGTACATTTCTGGATTTACAATATAAAAAAGGAAGCGCACCCTTCCCTTGACCCTTGTCACTTTCAACTTATTGCCCTGGGTGAAGGTTGAAGGTGAAGATGTCCCTCAGATTTTAGATATTAGACTGTCAACACGTTGCCTATTGCCTAATATTTTACTACTGTTTGCGCTTTCAAATAGATTACCTTTGCAAATCATTTAATTTTTGTTAAAGGCTGAGGCAAGCAGACGCACTTACACAACCGAACACCGAAATATAAGAATGTTTAAGATAGAGGGGTGACGGAGTGAGATCGGTATAATTCCGACCTTATCTCCAAAATGGGGAGAGGGAGGGGAACTTCTTATTAATAATTTTCAGTTAAATAATACCCTTTATATACTTCGTCACTTTATTCGCGGGAAAGTAACGTTAATCTACTAACTTCGGAGCAAATTACATTTTATTGTACTCCAGAAGTAATACTTTCAGTTTCTCAAGCAAAGTGAAGTTATTCACTTTCAACATATTATGACATTATACTTCTTAAAAAGTGAGTTACTTTTTCGCAAAAGTTGAAGTTGAAACAGATTCAACTTTTGATTGATTTGGCCGTCTGCCATTGTGTATAATTTTGAGTATAAGGCGATGCCACTTGGACGGCAACCACAGGGTTGGGTAATATGAGTAATTATAATGCAAAGAAAATCCCGCAAATCCCATATGGAATGGATTAAATGGATGTAATAAATAAAGTACTTTGATTAGGAATATTATGACATTTATGTCCTGTATCATATTATGTTGATTTGTACATACGCTACGTTGTAATTGTAATATAAGATGAAATGCCTTGTATTGCATTGCATCCATTATTAATCTGCTTTTACTGTAACTCAAGTAGTAAATTACCTTAAGTACGGTAAGGTAATATTGTAGAAGTTGTACTATACAATATACAATGTGTGTATTTGTTACATAGATGTGAAACAGTTAAGCAGTTACGTTACACGTGCACTGGTACTGGTGCACTACAACATATTTAATACTATTACACAGACTAATTCTTTTAATCTGTCTGTATGAACTTATAGCTTAGAATAGGCATACGTAAAAAAATATAAATGAAACATTATATTTTGTATTGTATAAGTCATTGCATGTTAAGACTATTCACAAGCTTTAAATATAGCGACCTTTTTAACTTGCCCTTTTGAAAAGGCGACCTTAATTAAACCAATCTAAATTTCAATTGAAAGACAGACAAGACAAATCAAGAAATGAGATTTGCCATCACTTCAGCAAGGCTTCTGAAACTGGGTGTCTGTATATTATAGCACCCTTTCTGTAAAGCATTTTATGTCAGCTATTATTTGAAGTTTGTGCATATTAGGAACTGTCTCTTGGTGTTTATGACTAGTTTGACTCTAACTATTCTTCAATTCATTTACTTACTAACATTATTATTTTTTATTATTTACTTGTAGACACGCACTTCTGAGACTTCTGTGCTATTTTTACGGTACTTGAAATGTAGCTTCTACTGTTATAATTGCCTCTTATTGCACAGTCCCCGTCTCCAGTATTCTGGAATTTGAATATTCGGTATTTTTGTTTCATTTACCTACTTAGGTAGCCAGTTCAGTTTCACAGAGGCTTTATTTTTGACCGCGATATTCCGATTTTTAATGCCCTAAACGCTTGCACCAGGCCTTAACCTATTTTTTTGAAGACATCATTTTTTATTGCGTTCTAGTGTTTACTTACGGTGACCCTTTAAGTGTTAAGCTTGATAACTGTGGCTTGGCTGGCTGACCTCAATGAAAAGTTGTATAATAGGTAGGTTATCGTTACATTAATACAGGGAGAGTCAATTCAATATAATTATGCACTCTGACCTACCTGACTAGCCCAACCCAATCCTACTGTCCTACTACTATATAAAAATATAAACAATATTATTCTCTTCCCTGTTTGTTGACGTCCTCTTCTGTTGAAATATTTTTAAGTATTGAACATTATTGTGCAAATAGAATGGGTAAGTAATGCGAGAACAGTTTTAAGTGTGTTGGGCAGTAAATCATAAAGATTTTAAAATAATATAAAGGCACATGGAATCTTATGCTAAAAAATTGTAATTCTTGCTAAGCTGAGAGCTGGCCAACACTGTAGCTTCCATGTTAGCTTGAAATCGCATCCTTATCTTATCTATGTAGTTTAGCTTAAATACATTTTTGTTCACTTGTTTGGGGTGTTTTAATTTTGGGTTAGTGTTTTGTTATTTACCTGTTCACTCCAGAACCAACCGTATAGCTTATTATATCAGAAATAACAATACAAGTGTAATTAGGATTTACTTTGTCACTCAGCCATTAGCATTACCAACAACCCCGATACAGTAAGCGAGTAAGCATTACTCTACACGGGTGTAGACCATATAGACTATATTGTAATTGTATACCTATATTTGTACATATTTTCACTTTTTTTTCACTAAGAGTAACTCGACTGGTCCTATATTTTTTAGTTACTTGTTACACCAAATATTCGGAAAACTTGTAGAAGTGAGTAGACCTCGTTAAAATTGTTTCTGAAGTACTATTATTGAAAATAGTTTAGTGGGGTTGTTAAAGAATGTGTTGGTAAGTTGGAAATAGAGATATGAGAATGAGACAGAAAAGAATATGCTCCCTACACCTACATCTACTCTGTTCACTAATACACATTGGATCATCATAAAGAGTTAAAAGAGAGCAAAAGAGTATGTGACAGACGCGTTAAATATACTCTACTACTACACTGCACTCTCTATCTACTGTTTACTTCTGTAAAGTGCACATCTCAATTTTGCTGCTGCATTCCGAAATAGCCTTATTATATTGCACTTGCACTGCACTGGAATAGAATAACTGTATTATTTTGCGTAATGAAATGAAATACAGAAAAGGGGACTCTGACTCTATTTATTCTATCCGTATTAGGTTTAAAAACATTTGAAAGCCTGAATAGAATACTGTGTCTCTGTGACACCTTTCAATATGAAAAGCAGTGTACATTGATAAATGTATTTTTCTCTAATAAATGTTATGTAGAATGTTATATTACGTAGTTTATGTATATTGGAATATTTACTTTAGAAGTGTTTTAGGATAGATACGGTACATGTATGCTACATGTTTCGTTTTTATTTAATAATTACCTAATGTAGATAAGAAATTATTTACATACAGACACGCCTTATTGCTACTTCCTTCCTCCATTCCTCATACTCAACTCTCCAATCACTAAATACGAATACATAGTGATAATTATTTCTTATTTGATAAAGATAAATATTCGTAATAACATCACCATTTTTTCACACCTACCTACCTCCTACCTGACAATTGTCCGTTCGGGTTCAATTGTTAATTATTGCTGATCTCTATTTCGGCATTGGGGTTATGTACGACCATATTAGGTTGCATTTCATAAGTTGTAGTTGTAGATAAAATTATCTCTGAGTGATTCAGCATCAGAAGCAGAAATGTCACGTCATAGACTATATGACGAATTTTCGGTATTCAGCGTGAATCTCTCCATTTACTGCAGCCAGTCACTGAGGTTCATGTTGTAGCGCATACGTAATGTCTACGATCGGGTCCCTAATAAAAACTATGCATTGCAGTATTTTGCTTTTTGATACTTAACTTACACATTTTTGTGGTTTTACAGATAGCAGCTGATAAACGTAAGCTTGAATTTTGAATGACGTTTTTCGTTTTGGATATTTAAACATATTCCCTGTTCCGGAGGAGATATCTGGATATTGTGCATCTTTTTGAAGTTGAAATACCTATGGAACTTTGGAAGTGCTAAATGAATTAGAGCACGCACTGTTTCAATTAACGAGTGCAATTAAAAACTTTCGTCTCTCCGTCGTAAAAAGTTCTAACAAGATGCCAGAAGCTAAGGGGAAAGAAAATGTTGTACCATCTTCCCCAAAACGTGGGGCAGCTCCGGAAAATGGAAATGCAGGTGATTCCACCCCTGTGTATCCTGGCTCGCCGTCCACTAACGGCACCTCCAAAAATACAAAGAGAACAAAAGGAAAAATGGTTCTAGCACGTGTCCATATGCTTGACGGATCAGATTGGGATTGTCCTATTGACGTAAGTAAATTACGTCTTCTTAAATAGGGAGCAGAATCGAGCAAACGGGTATTTACTAGTTGAACGAATTTCTGCGTAATATTCACGTTCTCGTAGGTGGCCCAATTATTTATCGCTGAAGGGAATTGTTTAGTGTAGTGTAAAGTAAACAGATAGATATTGTTGCTTATAAGTTGATACATTCAGTCATATTGGCTGTGGGTTGCTGCCGCTGCCTAAGGATCTAAGACATTAAACTCCCTCCTTACTTAAACATTCAGCCATATCCAACAAATATGCATATATTATAACATGAGAAGAAGCATCAGCAACTTGTAAAATCTGCATTTTTCAATTTTTCTAAACTAAACTACTGGAACAAGTTTGTAGAACATGAGCGATATAGACGTAGAATAGAAGTATGTAAATAGATCTCCAAAAGTACTGTATTTTAAATACATAAACATAAACTAGTAAGAGAAATAGTAATGTATAGAATTCCATACATTGCGCTCGCTCGTATTTCTGGAATATTTTTTCAGCCTGTTGGTACATTAGTACATAATAGTCTACGTATGGTTATCTATACTATATTATAATTTCCAAGTATGTCGTTTGTCGGTATGTCGGTCAATCTAAAATACACGGTGGGGTGGAAGCAAGATATACTTTTTAGTCCCCTTAAATTTGCCATCTAAAAGGGCTAATGTAATTTTCTAAAAATCTAGCGATTAAGTAATATTATTTCTAGTAAATTCGAATAAATTCTAGTAAATAAATAATCAATAAATTATATTCTCCTCCGTTCTTGAAACGGGCTTCGGCTAGTATACAATTAATTTTGAGACATTAAACAGATAAGTAAAAAATTCAGATATGCTGATGACATGACAGCATCTGGATGTACTGTATTATTTATAGCCTAGAAAAGTTAGGCGTACACTGCACTTTAGACTTCAGGTTAGACAATACATGCATCCAAGGATCTATATGGTAATGTTCCCCTCCCTGCACCGGCTTTTGTATTCTACTTTTGATGCGGTAGTGGAGACATTACATGTATCATAGTAGAAACGAAGCTCCTGTCATTGCAGACGAGGTTTTATATTACCGAAAAAAAACTTGAGTTCTTCACGCGTGAAACACTAAAGTACATATTTTGCGGTTTTGCGGACTCAAACAGTAACTGTGTTTTATATATTTATATCTAGTATGTATTATATATATATGTATGTTCAACAGCGTCGTGTAATCGTGTAATTTATAGAGTATAAACTGAACTCGTAGTATATGGGGCGGTTAATGATTTTGTTTAGAAATTAGGGTTAGGGGAAGTAAAGCGTAAGGCAACACACAATGTAATGCAATGACTTGTTTATTAGGAAACACTCATTTCCTCTTTTTACTCCTTAAATAACTACGACTACTGCGTGCAGTTTTCCACTTTTTGTGTTTGAATAAAGTGTTACTGCGTTCCTCAGAAATACCATTTCACAGTCTCTTTGCTCAGTGGAATTTTTAATAGCGCACAAAGTAATCATGTAATTAGATTTTTATGTAGCCACAATTATACAGTGAGATGTATAGGTATATATGATGCCCAATGAATCTTTCACTCTTAATACATAATATTATTAGTATCGCTTAGCAGTGAATGGTCCATTGGACGGCAAGCACCCTGAATATGTGGTGAAAGTAGAGAAAGTTCAAATATATGTACAGCGTGTCCAGTAAATGTTTGCTTTCTCTTTTTACATAAAAACGTAGTTTATTACGTTCATAAATGCTTTCTTTTTTAATGTTTTCGTGACACCATTTACGTCATAACATGAAAACGATCGGCTGTTACACAATATCGATTCTGGATTGTAGTGTAAAATGCTTTTCTTGGAAAGTTAATTCAAATACTAAGGTAATTTTTTGGAAAAATACATAATATTCTTGGAGGACATAAATGTAATTATGTAGGTGCTTTCCACAGTTCTAGTCTCTAGTTTTCGGTATACAGTCCTCTGTTTAGCAAAGAAGCAGATTCAGACTTCTGACTGGCTTATCAAACTTTCGTTGATTACTTACTTGGGAAGGCAAAAGCTGGTTGAAAGTTTGTTGGTATTTTATTTCAGGTACAAATAATGTATCAGCTTGCATTCCTAGCTATTTTATTCGTGTGTGTACAATAGTAAATATGCTGACATACCGTAAACACTTCATGGAGAAAGCACAAAAATTTGTACAAAAGTTTACAGCATACCTTTTCTGTTATTTACAAACAATGTTCTTTTACTCTTACTGTTTTTCCTTTGCGACCTATTTGTTCTCACACTACATAACATACCTACATCGAACTGGGTCATAGGCGATGGCGGTACAGTAATGTGTGCCGGCCTTTCGTTTGCGAAAAATCAAATAGCAGTTTAATTTTCATTAGAATTAGCTCCTGAGAGACAGGACAAGATACACTGTTGTAGAGTACTATTAGTAGTATTAGTAGGCAAGACGTAGACATTAGAAACGGGCTAATGCAGAAAAATACTGCAGAGAGCAACCAGAAGAGCCGTAATCGCTTTCTTTCTTTGAAAGTCCTACAAAAACTTGCTCCATAAAAGTAAAATTGTTGTGTACATACAGATTACTACTGTTTATATTGTGCCTAGGTGAAATGGAATGGTAGAAAGGTTAGATGGAACAATTTACTCGCTCGACTCAGCGACTAGTTTATATTCCTTATATTACACTGGCAATTGAGTAAGTATTATGCATTGTGTGTGTGCTTAAGAAAAATCGTTCTGGTAAGCACCTAACTCTAACGTACAGAAGAGATCTACTATGTATATGTGTTGTCGCTTTTATCAAAGAAAATGTCACTAGTTATTGATTACACTATATTACATTAATGCAGGTGTTCTCCCATTTAGTAATTTATTGGAACGACTGATTTGGGAATACCATACTAACTACTAACCGTGTATAATAATGTTTCTTGTTACGGATTCTGAAGAAGTTCATACACTTAATATATCATAAAACCAAGAACAACCCATTATAATACGCCAATCAATTCGATACGGTTACGGTCTTTCGGTGTAAGGTCTTCTGTCTAGATTCTCAAGGCTAATACTGCAGGTCAGGGTAACACTCCTTTCTCAAATCTCCATACTATGTTCTCCATTACTGTTACTTGTGCCTACACTGGAATATTTATATTTTATTTACATTGCCCGCAATTTAAGGACTCTAAAATTGTGGTTGTAACATCATTGCTGGTCATATTCGCTATAAGGTTAAGTACTGATACTGATCTGTTAACAAGCACTTCCACAACAAAGTAAAGTAAGGTTCGTAGATCCGTAGAGATGTCAAAGTACAGAAAGTAAAAATATAAGATTTATATCGCCGTAGATAAAGTTCCGCCGCAAACCGAAAATAGTTGCCAAAATGGTGTGCTGTATCTTTTATGGAGACTTGACTTAGAGAAATAGAGAAAGTTATTTCGTTTCTCCAGAGCAGATCTCCAACCAGGCCAGGAGTTCTTTTCATAGTCGGGACAGAATAGAACAGGACACCTCTGGGAAATGAGATATTTCTGAAGATGTAAGGAAAGCGTAGTTTTTATACGCCTTGTTGCCTAAGAATAGGAAAATTATGGCCATACATTGTTTCTGTAACAGTCCACTGAAACAAGAAGTCTTAATATACTTTGTTCATTTCGCAAAACAATGGATAATAAAGTCAAGACAAGTCAGTTGCTTATTAAGTCTCATCGAAGTTGGTTTGCGTTGTGGACTTGTGGTAAACAAAAGAATACCTAGGTAATATTAGCTACAGAAGAGAAATAGCTACCTAGCTAACCTAAACCTAACGAGGTAGCATCAACACTATCCAAGTTAGTAGTTAAGTTTGTTTGGGAGGAACTTGGAACTGAACTAGTTGAGAGATATTGTAGTAGTTGTAGAGTAGTAGAATAGAATAGATCGCTCAAATGTAGAAAGTCCACAGTCTAACTCTGCCTACTGTGCTCTACTGATGAGATGAGAATGTAAAACTGCTTTATTTAGCTTTCGGTGGCACGACACAACTATCGATCCGTGGATTCCCGGACTGGAGCCAACACATCTAGTATAGCTATTAGTATACTATTCGTAAGCACTTGTATGTACGACGTATTCAGATATCGACTATATTTATATCATATAACAGAGTCTGAGCTATATTTGTCCCTTATCACAAAACTGTAAGTATACGAACTACTAATAGCTTTCAAATATAATGGAAATAATATTCATGCTTCTTATAGTTACTTTACTTTTAGTATTTCCATACATGAATATATAAGAAAGCATTGGAAATGGGTGGTACTCCGGTTCTGGTTCTGGTCCTGGTTCGGGTAGGTATTGTACCTATTTATTTTATATATAGAAATAGAGTAAGTAGTAAAATAAACTTGTACACACATCACATCAGGATCAGGAGCCGAGAGAGAGGAAGGTGGAGTACCCGGCCGGAATAGAGTGTAGAATAGAACAGCTTTTTGCTTATAGTTATAATATGTAAGTAAAACAGCATACGTACTTTAGTTACTGCCGCTGCTATTGCGAAGAAAGCAGAAGAAAGGTTTATGCCAATAGAAGTCACACTGGTTTTTCCCATGACCCAGTGGAGTAGAACTTACTTGGGAAATGCAAGTAAAGTAAGGAGCAGGGCAGCAGTGGAGTGGAGTAAGCGTGTGTACGTAGTATATGTACTATTAGTTTAGTAGGTGCCTATCAGTAGTTTTCTCCTAAGCCCCAGTGCTGGCTGTGATGTGATCCATATCTGATAGTAAAGTGGGGAGAAGAGAAAGTAAGGAAAGTAAGTGGCATGGCATGGCATGGGTTAGATTTAGGTTTAGGTGCCCCTGTCTGCCTTGTATTTTGCCTTCAGTCCTAGTCCTTGTAGTAGCCGGTTTCTTCACAATCAGTGAAAGTGAAGTAACTAAGCTATCTCTATAAAACAACTAGGAGTTTTCCTATAAAGCCCCCTTTTATAACAGTTGGTAGGATGGAAAGATTCCTTTTTTCACGTTAAGTAGTATAACTATATTTACTTTACGTCCTCAAATACTGCTGCGAAGCACTGAAACACTCCTCTTCTTCTGCCTGAGTGTTTTGCACACTTACTTACACGAGGAGACGACTGTGACTGAAGGTACTTTAAGGGCGTTACGGAAACCGTCTACAATGTAGAGTTGGGAACGACATGTAGTAAGATTGTAGAAGAGATGTAAAATTATATTTATGCAGATGTTCCCAGAATCCCTTAATCCAAAACTTTAAACTTAAAGTACTGAGTTGGTTTAGTAAAGCGAGTAAAACTATTGTCGAAGTACCAAATTACAAATCCTTGAGATCTACATACCGAAACTTGAGAGGGCTTTAAAGGAAAGCTATTATCCATTATGTCATTATTAAGAATAAATATGGGGCTAGCTCACAAGAAAGACATCAGCAGCTTAGTATGGGAAATGTAAAATCATCATTCATGTAGTCTACTGTGTACTGTGTAGCCTCTACATTTTATCGAAAATGTTGGTCATTGTACTGGTATTATGTGATTTTAAGTTCTGGTTCTGGTGGAGTCTTGCTTAAACTATTCTTTTAAAAAAGTTCAATAGTTCACCATTTGGGAATTATGACCGAACCAATGCAGATTAAATTCGTTACCAGCTTTATAATCTATAAATATATGAAACAGTACTGAACTGAATGGACCACGTTCTCACATTTTGCATTACATAGCCATTAAAAATCTACTGCCCTTGCTGCCCTGCATCCTATTTCTCTGTATTTTGTTTTCTAGGCTAGAATATCCAGGCTGTAATGTATACTTGCATTTTAGATGAAAATGCTGATACACAGATACCTTACCAACCCCACTTCCTGTTTTGGCACATTCTCATATTACTAAAACCGTGTTAAATTATTCCTTTTACCGCAATGGTATGTTGTTCGCGTATTGATTGGGGAGAATATCTACACTGTACTGTACACATACAACGTAGAAAGAAGCGTATAGCGTATTGAGTTGGTATTTTCAGCAGTATTATGGCCAATGCCATTAAGGATGTTGATGTTCTGTTCAGTAAAGAGATCTTTACTGTACTGTGAAAGACTCGATCGAAATCGACATAGTATAGGTAATGGTCCTCAAGTTCTGTGAATATTTCCAAATGCTATAGCAGAATAGCCTAATTGGATGAATATTGGATGTCGAATTTCTGCTAATCTACTCATCCAGATTGTGAGAGAAATCGAACTGAAGATGATTTTCATTATAGTAACAAATAATCAGATGGGGTTTATTTATGAGTATACTACAAATCGTGTTTTGTAAAACGGAAAGTAAAGTTTCTCAAGTTGAAAACTTTTTAAAAGCTAAATAAACTTCATTAATGTCTAAGTTCCTTCATGCGAATACTATTTTTACTTCAGCCACGGAACTAGGCAAGACATTTTGATTGGATAGACGTATCGTGACTTCCGTGTGGATACTTCACAAGCTACTTACAGCCGTAAAGAAATTATTGGTTGGGGCTAGCTAGTACACACAGATTTGTGTGCATAGCTTTTTTACGGTTTCTATAACTGAAGATTCGAACCAGGGAATAGGGAAGGAAAGGGCGTATGCCAAAGATAGATAGGCAAAAGGCGAGGCAATGTTTGCGAAGTAGGTACATAATATCCTCTAATCTACACTCCAATGTTCAGTAATTCACTCCAGGCTCGAGAAAAATCAATTGAAGCATTATGTAGTTCTGGTTCTGACTCTTTAACTGAATTGGAGAGCAAGTATCAATGGCCAGCACAGCAAAGTCATAAAATTAATTTAAATCTCGTAAATTAGCTGTAGGTACACATGGTTTTGATTTTGATACTGTTATGTACTTTGTAAGTAAAGTTTAAGCTAGTAAGTAGTATGTCGCTCTGGCTCACGTCTTGAGTCTTACGTTTTGTTAGTCACTTAGCGTTATTGCTGAATTTATAGATAGTTTAAAATACTACTGTACTGTAAGTGTGTATTGTGTATGTATGAGAGTAGTGCATCTTGCAATTCGCAGCGTAAACAAACAGGAAGCCAAGAAAAGGTTGGCGTTGGCAAGAAAAGAACTAAAAATATTAGTATTTAGGATGTGTGGTAAAAAAGGAAATTCATTTCTTGTTTGTATTTCAGAGGAAGGCAAAAGGCCAAGAACTTCTGGATAAGGTCTGTGAGTATATCAATCTCCTGGAAAAAGATTACTTCGGGTTGAACTTTAAAGATCGACATGGATACACGGTCTGGGTGGAGACTGATAAGAGGATTTCTAAGCAGCTCAAAAGTAAGTGTCCTAAAAGACTACACGTTTTCTTCGCCTTAAGTTAAGCCTCAAAATCTCATGACTGTCACATGCAATATTATGAGTGTGAAGTGAATGGATGTAAAGCATCGGTTGCGTAATCCATTCATACTGTTTGTTTATTAACTTGAAAGATTTAGTAGTTAATGTAGACGTGTAATTTTTAGATGACCCTTGGGAAGTGTATTTTCAAGTTAAATTTTACCCTCCGGAGCCAGCACAGCTTCACGAAGACATTACGCGTTACAATCTATGCCTACAAGTTCGTAATGATATACTCGTTGAAAAGTAAGTCTTTCTATAGTTTATATACGGAGATAATTAGCGATAAGTCGACTCTGTTAGTAAATATAAATATGAATTCATTGACGATGTTAGTTAATTCGTCGTTCCCATTTCCTCCTCCTTGTGATGATGTATTGTATATAACTGTGTATTTATTTGTAGATTGCCATGCTCGTTTGTGACACATGCTCTGCTGGGCTCGTACCTGGTGCAGTCAGAAATGGGAGACTATGACGCGGAAGAGCATAAGAAAGATTACTTAAAGGAATTTCGCTTCGCCCCTCATCAGACTCCCGAGTTAGAGACCAAAGTACTCGAACTGCACAAAACTCATAAGTGAGTCTTAAGATCCTAATATTATTTTATGATGTTTGAGCAATTTCCCTTTTACGTTTATATTATAACCCATTATAACCAATAAAGTTAAAGTGCCACTAAATATAAGATATTATGAAGGCTTTTGGTTATGGATGTAAGAAGAAAGTACTTTATTTGGACGTGTACTGGATTGGGCTAACTAGCAATTATGAAACAAAAAGTTATTGTTGGGTGGATTGGATTTGATGAAAAAGTTTTGTATTAAAAGTTGTATAAATTGGAATGCTACAGGAGAAATTGTAAAAGTAGAGAAGCCTACCTTAGTTTTCTGATAAGTGTTACTAAAAAAAGTAATGTGGTTATTAAATAAAAGAAATTGTATCTGTTTAGGGGCCAGACTCCAGCTGAGGCTGAGTTGAATTATCTGGAGAATGCCAAAAAGTTGGCAATGTACGGAGTAGATCTTCACCCCGCCAAAGATTCTGAAGGTCTTGACATCAAACTTGGAGTGTGCTCCCAAGGCCTCCTTGTCTACAGGGACAGGTTTGACTCTTTGGAAAGCATTTTATTATGATTTATGGATTAGCATTTCTCAACATTTCTATCTCCCCCTATCCACTTGGTTTAGCTAGATAATGCACAAATATTATACATTATATTTTGTCTAATGATCCCTGACTTCTTTATTGCTTTCTCTATTATAGGCTTCGGATCAATCGATTCGCGTGGCCAAAAATCCTTAAGATTTCGTACAAAAGA
The DNA here is from genome assembly GCA_034694165.1 of Tomocerus mixtus. Lineage (NCBI taxonomy): Eukaryota > Metazoa > Arthropoda > Collembola > Entomobryomorpha > Tomoceridae > Tomocerus > Tomocerus mixtus. Next base: position 13,867 of record JAQFYC010000021.1, on the reverse strand, counting down.
CAGCATTTCTATATTAAAGTAAGACCTGGAGAGTTCGAGCAATTTGAACCGACAGTTGTTTTCAAATTGGCTAACCGTCGTGCTGCTAAGTTATTATGGAAGACTTGTGTTGAGCATCATACATTTTTCAGGTATTATTAAAAGAAATGCAATGAATATTAAGGGAAGGCTGAGCTATCTAACTTCTTTGTTTAATAATATCTTCAAAGAAGAATGCTAACGATGAATATATGGATTCATGGACGTATTTGCATATTTTTAGACTTATGGCTCCTGAGCCACCTACTAAAACAGGATTCTTTCCAAGATTTGGTTCTAAATTTCGGTATTCTGGCCGAACTTTCTATGAGACCAAGAATGCTACTATTGATCGAGCTGCTCCGAAATTTGAAAGGAGTCTTAGTGGACGAAATATAACTTCTAGAAGCATGGACGGTAATTCTAAAATGATTCCTACTTTTCGAAGATGTTTCTTTTTCTTATTGTTAATTTTTTATTGCTTTAAGAAATGCCTATTTACTAATTCAATGAAAAAACCTAGAAAAGATAAATATTGTAGTAGCACATGTCGTGCCGCTATTTGTATTGAGAGTGACACAATAACTAATAATAAGAATCAATGTCAATCTTATCCCAGCTCTAGGCGCACGACACAGTTCTATGGAGGATATGGAACCTAACAAACGACACACAATGTCACATCCTTTAGAAAAAATTCCTTCAGGACATGTCACCCCTGTCAAAGAAACAATTCGCGAGGAAGACTCCAAGAAAAAGGATAAGGTAAGCCGTGAGAAGTCAATATCATTGTTCTTTGCCCTTTTCCTCTCCTTCTGAATTTAGTTCACAATTCAACAACACACAGTTATATCAATACTGGCCTTTGTGAAGTCATGCCATTTCACTTGGCGATTCTAGTACTATTGGTGTCACAATCACATGACAAGGACTAGGTTTTAATATTTCTTTATATAACAACTTGTCCCATTTTGGAAAAGAATTCAGATTCAGAATACTTAACGAATCCTTTGACATTTTTTAGTACCCTGGTTTATGCAGGAGATACGTTTAAACCATTCCAATGCTGTCATAAACTTTGAATTTACTTTATCTAAGGGACTAAACTTTTTTTGTTATTTATGCTCCTTCTGCTTTTAAAACATTTTGGGCTATACAACTTTAACGTATATTCTATATTTTCACCTACTTTGTGACATGACATGTCGGTTTAAGTATTTTGAAACTGATTCATTTCTTTTGGATTCGAATACACTGCGAAGTACTTTTTAAAAAATCTTGAAAGTATTTAACGTTTGAATTATTACCTGTCTAACTTCAATACTTGTGTATTTTGTGTTTTTTGCCAAGGAAGACCTTGAAAAAATTAACGATTAACTTTAACTTGCACAAGCACATTTCACATTAAACTGCTTTAAATGAATTAACCTTGACCTTTTAATTTGTGAAGATACTAATTCCCAGAAAGAAAAAACCAACTAAACATTACGCATTCGTACTGAAGTTCTTTGGTGTTAGATGTTGGCTGTAGTGATAGAGAACTTGTGTTTAGAGGATAGAATGTTTTGTCTATACTAAAATACATACATACATATTTATTATGGTCAATGGAACATGGATATAATCTACGAATTAACAGAGGGAGCGTAAGTAAATGTGTTTACTGTAGACCTCCTCTGGTTCTCGTAAATCTCGTACGTACTGTAAAGTGTACCTACTACCTACCATCTTAAATGTAAATGAGGTTGGAGCTGAATTTGTTGATATTGGCTCTAGTTGGGACGGTATGGTTCAATGGAAGGCTCAAGCAGTAGTTCTGACGAAGGAGAGTACGAGACCAAAGACGAAGATTCAGCTGAAGAGAAGGGTTATGGTGGTGATGGTGGTGGAGGTGATGGGACAGGAAAGCAAGTGAGGGCGAAGGTACGCTCTTTGCCTGACCTCGCTTCCTCCCCTGCTTTCTTCCTCAGTTGTCACGCTGACGCTGAGCACAGCCTTGGCTCCTATGCACAACAGCTAGCTTTCCGCGCTCGTAAATCCATTTGTGTCTCCGAGACAAAGGAATATTTGCTCCAAATGGCCCTCCAGGTACTCCATGTACAAATTGTCAAGAAACCCGTCTCGTGACGCCGTTCCGTTGGTCTGGTCTGGTCCGCTCTGCTCAATCCGTCATTTGGCCACGCCAGTCTAGTCTTTCTCTTTTCCACCTGGAATTGGTCATTTGACGCCTAAAACCATTTTAACTTTGAATTGCTTGTATTTTGTGCTTCCGCTTCGCAATTCCCAAACCTCGGCCTAATTTTCCTAAACTATTTAATAGTTGCTAATGCATTGCATCTTTTTTACTTACTTATTTTTTGAATTTTTGCATGTTGCACTTGTTTTACTGTTGTTTACCTAAGTTTTTCAGCCTTGAAATCATACAAGATAATTCAAACCACTTATCCACTTATTGTTAGAAAGTTGAAGTACAAATTGTGACACATAATAATATAGTATTCCATTGAACTTTATGATGACATGGCTGAAATACACAGCTCTCTATCTCTTTAGTATGTATTTGTTCACGATGACCAGTCACAGTCAGTAATGCCCTCTCATTTTATTTATTTGATAATAATTAGTCATTAACCTCTAAGGAAAATCGGGATGACGATGACTGCTAGTTAACAATTATCTCTGTAAATACTTAAATGTAAATATGTAAAGTAAAACGTTGAATTGTTTGTCTTCAGCTAATGGCCTGACTCGAAATTTACGTTCCTTCAATTTTACAGAAAGGCAAACTAATTACGACTAATCGTATCTCTAAATAATTCATGTAGAAACCAATCGGAGGTGTTGCAGTGCTTCCTCCTATTAACTTTACGAAGGAGAAAAAAGATAAGAAAAAAGACAAGGATAAGCTGAAAGAAGAACCGGAAAAGGAAGCAGTGGCTGTTGCTACTCCAGAACTTACCAACGGAAATTCAGAAGCTCCACCTGCAAAGAAGAAGGTAATGTACTGTTAGCGAATGCATGAATTTAAATCTGAATGTTTCACCAATTATTTTAGTATTTTTCCGTCTATTTATTGTCAAGTTGTTTCAGTTCATTTTTCCCTTGTACTTTGTGTATTTTCGATATTTTTGGCTATATTTATATATTTTCAGCAATATTCTGCGTAATTTTTAACAAGTCTGTCATTATGCTAAATGTTTAGTTTAGTACGTTATAATTTCGTTATTATTGATTTTGCACCGATTTTTGCCACTTTATACAATGTAGAGTGGTGGCTTCTTCAGTAGCGGTTTATTTGGTAAGCGAACTAGTAGTGCCAGTGCCTCGGATGGTCCTCAGTCCCCCACTTCTCCTGAACGATCTTCAAGCCCAATGAGCGCTTCCTCTCCAGATCAATCTAAAAGTTTTGAATATACTAAAGAATATGAATATGAAGAGCGTATGGTGGATGATCAATCGAAACAAATAAGAAGACCTGTTGTGACAAGCGGAGCTTTCACTTACGAAGGAAGGGAATCAGATTCGATGAGTGGCTTGTCCAGCCCTGAAGCTTATGACAAATCTCCAGGAATAAGAAAAGCTAAAGGTGTGGCCTTTAATTATGCACCAGGTGATTCAGATAAGGTTGCCGAGTCGGCTGAGCGAAGAAAGAAATTATTAGAAGATTTGGCTAAAAGCGGGGGTGGTGGAGGAGATGGACATGCTGTTTTTGGCACTCCACAAGGAACCCCAGTAACCACACCAGAGAAGGATAAAGGATTTGAAGTAGGAGTATTTGGAAATGAAAACCGAGTTATTCTTGGCCCTGCAAGACAACAAAGGACGCCATCACCATCCTCACAAGGGTTATATGTTCAAAGACCTTGGAGTGCTGCCAGCTCAGGCTCTGGAACGGGAAATGCTAATGTAGCACCAAGGAGTCCCACGTATACGAACCCAAGTCTCAGCTCTCCACGAGGAAGTGAAAGTGGGGATGCTAGAGACAGAAGAACACCTGTGTCTTCCAATATTTTTGCACAACCAGGCTACACCACAAGTTTTCTTAATCAACCCTCCTCCCCCATTGAAAACAAAGGTTTCAGGGATCATTCTCCGACCCCCTTCTCTACTTCTACTCCTATGACTAGAGGCACTGCAAGAAGTCCCGTCTATGGTCAAGGTCAAGAATCAGTTGGTAGAACCGGACGGTCCCCCACCAGCACATTTTCGTATTTGACCCCGATGAAATCTTTTGCACCATCAGAGTCAATGATAACTCATCCTGGAACCGCACATTCCCAAGCCGTAGTCTCACCAGATACTCCCGAAGAACGAGGAACAAAACAACAGAAGCGTCTTCGATCTGATTCGGGAGACAGTTCAGCATCCGGATCGGGTGATAGCCTTAATAGCTCTTCCAGCGACGAGTACGCCGAAAACAAAGTTCCTTTGTCATCCGAGTTAGTTGATCCAGTAAAAAGAGGAAGCAGTAAACGAAAAGGTAAAGGGAAATCTGCATTACCTTCAACGACCCCCAAAATCGTTAAAACCACAACGAAACAAACAGTTATTAAAGATTCAGATGGTATTCGCCAAGATGTTCATGAAAAAATCGAAGATTTAACCCCCGGTGGTAGCGGGTTAGTTACATTGTCCACCACAACCAATCAGGTTTGTACTTCGGTTACACTTATGATTTGATGATAAGCGCTATTTTTTTCTTAATTAGCTGAATTATTATGTATTATTATTTCCATGCAACTTTTGATCCCCAGTATTATTCTTATACTGAAGGCATGCTTGTATTTGTACTGTAATTGTCTATCGTGATTTTCCTTATCGTCTCGTTTAATGCCGATTTTAGATTTTGATATTTGAAATTAGAATTTAGAAGTACTGCAATTAATTATAATTATTAAGTAGATGTATGTATTGCGGGGAAAGCAATGCATGCGAATTGAGTTTGTTTTTTAACTATGCGAATGCTTAGGCGGAAGCTCAGGATTCCAGTTCAGATGCGACCCCTCATATCAAAGCTACACAAGTGAAAACGAGAATGGCCCATTCCGTTGAGGACAAGGAAACCAATGCAAAGACGAGTCAGGTACGAGTAGAAAGGCGAATTTAACTCTTCCAGGATTGTTTCTATGTATTCTCTCTAATGGCTAAGCTATGCCTTCATAGTTTAGTTCAAATATTCATTCTACTTGGCATTGGCACATGAAACAGTTGCTGTCAGTCAAACTCTGTTGAGAATTGAGCTCCTTGCCTTGTAGTTATCTAACTCTAGCCAGAATTTCTTTTGTTATTAATCGAATGAAATAATCGATTTTTGGATTGAATTCTATCTTGTGCGTGTGTTGCGTGCCTTGCAGCAATGCATTTTGATTTGATAATCCACTGGATATGCATATATATAACTTATTTACATTTTTTGTTGCATTCTGCCTGAACTTTTAGATTGAGGAGAAAACTTTCACTCACACCACTTCGACTTCTGCTAATCGAACAGAGCAAACTGTTGTGACTCAGGAAGTGCGAGCAACTGCCACAGTTTCTACTACTGACCAAACGGTGAGTGACATTTACTAACTTTAGTTCTCTTTCAATTTATCCTTTGCCAATTACACAGATACTACTTGTAAAGTTCACAGACAATCATTGATCCATCCCTCCCCACTAACTACTGCGCCTAAACTCAAGGAATTGGCTACACGTTTCAGTACCTGGTTGGGTGTAATAATAAACTTTACAAAATTGGTAGTACTTACTATATTTTATAGCACTTACGTGTTTCTTATACTTAACATTAGTCAGTGTTGCCTTTTCTTTACTACTTCAGTACTTTTCTATCTTACAATGAATGGGAAGGTTAAGGGTGTTGAGTTTACTTACTTATTTAATGGAATTGGTGTTGAATACTTAATAATATTTATCTGAGCGATCCACATCAGAAATTTTTGCCTTACAGTACTACATAAGGCTGAAAGGTTGCATTCATGGCACATTGCAATGATTACTGTATTCATTAAAATGTGGGTTCTGGTAATCCAACTTGTAAGTTTTTGAAATGCTTTAATAAATTCATTTACAAACTTTTTCAACTTTTAAGCAATCTTTTGACTTACTACTGAGAAAGTCTACTATTACATACCATGAATGCAACCTTAAGTAATCCTTAGAATAAAATGGGTGGTATTTCTTGCCATTTTATCAGCAATTTCTATTCTAATATGCTTTTCAATGCATGCAGAATGATTCTCCGAGTAGACGTTCTAGCACGGACAGTATTAACTCTGGCACATTGATCGACGCTGCTGTGCCTAGCACTAACAGATCCCGGGTAATGGTCCCCTTCTTTACCTCAAACTTGTATATCTGTCAGTGTCATGCTTGTCTATTTGTATTGTAGTTTGTGTGTACTTTTACTTGTGTGGTGTGATCATAATTCCTAACGATTGCAAAAACGACAGCTACTTCTAGTTGGTTGGGTAATCAATCCTTAATGCTAGTTTTACGTTTCGTGTTGTGTATCTAAAAGTAATAATGTTTCCATGTTTGTGAAAAGTTTAATGAATTTGTCTGTGCGTCTACAGACTACATTCTCTTGTGTATTAATTAACATGCACTTTTTAAAATAGGGGATAATGAATTAAAGTTTTATTAATTTTTAAGCAGCAAGGCACGGCGACCTCCGGCAGCACTGAGCCTCCAATAGTGAAAACCGAAAGCGTAAAATACGATCCGTCTACATTGATTCCTGCTTCTCAGGCCCAGACTACAACTCACGTACCTGTCGTGCAAACTGAAACAAGAAAAGTTAGTCATTATAATAATTAGTTTTGTAAACAAATTAAGCAGAAAATTTGAGAATGAAGTAAACTAATATACCACTTCTGTGTTTTTTCAGGTGGCCATGCAATCTGAGGATGGTTCTTATGTAGCGTCTGGAGAAATTGTTAGTTCGCAGACTGTAAGCTCTAAAGTACGAACTGTGGAGACCGTTACAGTACGTACTTACTTGCATTGTGTTTAGTTTTTTAATGTTTAATACATATCCTTCTTAGCGAATCGAAATAACCTCTTTAAAATATTTTCATGAAAAATACGATAATTAGTTTGGGAAGGCCAGTACTGATTTAGTAATTATTTATGAGGTCAGTGATTTTATGGGGATTGTACATGGATTTATTGATTGTTTTACAGTACAAAACGGAGAAAGATGGAGTAGTAGAAACTCGAGTGGAACAAAAGATAACGATTCAGTCTGACGGTGACCCAATAGACCATGATAAGGCCCTAGCTGAAGCAATCCAAGAGGCAGCTGCAATGAACCCTGAAATGACCGTAGAAAAAATAGAAATCCAACAGCAAAGCACTCAATAACCCGGAAATTTATGAAAGATTTTCATTTAAATTCATCTCTTCTAACTCGCATCGCATCAGCTACCAAAAAATACAAAGAAATATTCAGTTTTAGGATTCTACTTGTGCAGGCTACCTGACAATTTAAATACTTATTTACTAATACCACCTAACGACTATCTACTAAATAAGTACCTACATAAACATGTTACACGTAATAAGAGAAGGAGTTGGAAGAATGGGTGTGTCTCTTGCCAATATGTAGTAGGCAGCTGTATGAACCTTCGCAGAACTATCGAATACAATTTAAGCTAATTATATAGGAATCAAACTGATAATTAGTGAAGACTATACAATAATGTAAAGTAAACCACACGTAACATAATATTATAATTATGTCAATTGTTAACTTCCTTATAAACTTCAATCCAATGCGCAGTGGGTGAGAATATGAAAATATAGAAGGATGTGCAATGATGAATGATGTTTCTGTATGTAGGCTTAGAATGATTATGATAAAAAAATACTGATTAATGGAGAATTGCAAGCAGATTCTCAAAGCTTATGATAAATTGAGAAAACACATTTAAAAAATACTGGTTGTCTTTCGGAGTCAAATTTAAAATTTAACATAAATAAGTACATTATATAATGGTTGAATTGATAGGTAACTTATGACTTACCGATAAAATATTCACACAAAGAATCGTTTAACTCGTAAGCTTAAGAAATGGGTAGATTACTTGTAAGATTTCTAGGTTTTGCTCAACTGATTAGAAAATGATGCTATGCTATGAAGGAACACTAAAGATATATTATGATATGACGATGAAGGTTAAATGCGATTTGGTTGAATTTTTTGAATTGGTTATCTGTATCTTATTGTATAGCTGAGTGGTAGTCTAGAATTTTCAGTAGTTTACTTTACATACTTGGGAATGTAATATCAAATTGTCACGTATGGTGGGCGTTTTCTGTAATCATCTAAAGCATTGAATACAAAATTAAGATAATAGTTTTTTTTATATTGCAATTTAATTGTACAATTGTATTGTGTGCATTATTTGTGCGAAATTTATGGTTAATTTATGCTATGTCTAAGGATATCTTAAAATCTACGATAAAATGTATTGGCAATCTGGCAATAGCTGGCTAAGTTTATGTTCAATGATTATTGGCAGGGACCTGATGCTCATCTGTAATGTAAATTATGATAAACTGTTAAATTACATTTACAGTACAGCTTTGAGTTTAGATGTATTGGCAGTCCTGTCGTCCGGAGAATGAGGTTGTGTAGCTTTACATGAAAAGTTAATAATAAAATCGAACTAGTAGTATTTAAGGATAAGTAAAAGTAAATATACATAGTGTTAGGTATAATATATCTAATGTAAGTAATGATGTCTGTCTGTTTCCGAGTGCTAAGAAATCGCGAGATGTATATGTATAATAATATCTCAAGAATTCAACTGAAACTACACAACACACTGTGTAAGTTGTTTACTTGTTGAAATCAAACAATCACTTGTACAGCAAAACTAACTAAATAACAAAAAATCCCTGAAAAAAGATCTTAATTGTGTGTAAATAGCAAAACAGTGATTATTGCCTTACACAAAATCTACCAATTATGAGAAACTGAAATTCAGAAGATACATTAGTTTAATGTAACATTCCACTTCAACTCAATACCACGCCCCCATTTCAGAAGCATGAAAAGTGCTTCCTGTCCTAGCTAGAAAGGTGTAACTGAGTTTTCTTTCCTTGAGTAGTAGTTTATTTTGATGCCATAATGTAACTTGCTAGTATTTTATTGTGCCCATTGCAATCTTTGCTCTCTTAATTAAATTTCATGACATTTTAACTGAATTATGCTTAGAAAATGAAGTCTGTTGAACAGAGATACCAGAAAATGAGAATGCTACCTTGTCCCTTGCATGAAATAATGCAAGTAGAGCTGAAAGCATTAAGTATGAAGTAGATTATACCCTTGATGAGGAGACTTCTATTAATGGAGCAGATAAGCACTGCATGCCTGATAGTAATTAAGCGTTCACACAAATACAAAGTAAAAAAGCTCTCATCTATTGCTATATAATATAATATAAACTATATTATACTCTACTACACTATATACCTGTAACTGTAGGTATGCTATGCATTTATAAAATATTACTACTGTCCTATAACGCTTCTTTATAATGATATCACTCACATTTGAAAGGAAATATTATGTAACATGATATCCATTGTGTAACTGCTAAATGCCTAAGAATATTGAGTTTCTATTGCCAAATGAACTTGGACATTACTTTTGTTAGTATTTGTTGTAATAAGTATGCAACCCAGTTGTAGATTAGATAATTAATATATTATGATTACCTAACTAAATGGTCTGATGTTCTATCCTCATGACATAATGTTTTGTAAAATTCCGTCAATTGTATTTGCACTTTTCACTTTACACAAATTTCGATTGTATACAATACTACATTTAACAGTGCGTAGTTACTGTTAGCATGTTAGCAAAATGTCTGAACTACTGAAAATTTGTTACATTTGTAATACGAATAATTATTGTTGTATTTGTATAATCGCAAGTTGTCTTTTGATGCAATTCGCGTCGATTGCAATTGTGAGTTTGTAAAGTAGATAGCTAATGTAAAAATTATGTAAGTATACAGTTAACTACATCACTTGTATTCCATTGTACACTTACACAAGTTCCAGTTATCTTACCTTACGGTTATTGTCTTACTCACACTTGCATCCTTGTAATAGACATATAGGTATTTTTAGGCATTAATTGGATTGACTTAATTAGTGTTAGTGGAACCAGATCAGATTGCGTGATGATATAAAATAATAATAATGGCTTTGCTTGATATAAAATACAAATTATTATGACGGCCACCTTAAATGATCAAGTCTTTACATCCGATCCGGTGTTTATAGCTTACGATTAGTATTGCTAATTTATTTAATAGATTTTGTAAGTTACAGTTCAAATTTGTCTATGCATTTCAAATGTAGTTTGTAGTTTAAAGTATAAAAATATTTCTACTCTGCTAAGATGTATTTATGTATTACTTGTTCAGTTTATTTGTTTAATTATTTGACAGTTCATTTAGTTCCACTTATATTATAGAAATATACTAGAGTATTGTAGTGTGAAGGGACACTTTGAAGCATCTAAGAGTATGTTTTATCCTGCTGCTATTGCAATGCTTAAAAAAAGGGGTAGCTATAATTAAAGCAGTGATTAATTAATATTAAAGTAATAAGTATTACCTACCTGTATATCTGCAGAAGACATCACCTAACAAAATGCGACAACGAGCAATATAAAATTGAAATCTCATGAATGACACAATTGATGATGATGGCTTATTATGCATGTATATACTTGTAATGGTTAATGATTGTATTTCTATTTATTAACTTCTACTTAGAGAGAATAAAGGTAATTTCCCTGTAATTCAGCTAAAATGGAATAAAATATTATACCTATACAATTATTATATGCATACTATACCTAGGTATTACTGAGATAAGAAGTGAATGTAATGTAATTATGTAATTTATTGCTATATGTTGCTTCGCGTAAAGATAATAAAATTAATGAATGTCTCATTATATCACTGAATTACATGAAAATAAAAATTGTTGCTTTAAGTTTATAATTCGATTGACATTTCTATTTATTTAGTTAGTGGTTGGCATACGCATTAGTATTTAGTATTCACATACATTTAGCAAAATGTTCCTATAATATGATTTGATTTAAGTAGTTATATTTTTCGGTTTAATTGTAAGTACAGCAGTTTGCATGTACAACAAAGACAGTCTAAGTAAATCATTTATACTCCCTTTTTACATCGAAAAGATTTTCATATTTCTTCTTATTATAATTCTTATTACTTTCACCCATATTATATCATATCATATATACGGTGAAAGTAAGCACTTTCTCTTGCGAATTTCCTACCTACTTCATATAAAAATGTATAAATAGAAATACATGCATCTGGACATTTCCTAAACTAATTCTCATTCAAAAGAATCTAATCATGTGCAAATAATGGAGACAAGATTGAATAATTAAATATTAGAAATAGTAAAGCTAAAGTTAGAATGATGGAATGATGTTGGAATGATGCAGAATTCCCATAGTACGCTAGGACCTCGTTTGGCCAGTAGTAGCTAGAATTCATTGCTAAAAGGCGGTAAGTTGGCTCCTGTATAAATACAGCACATTTTTGGTAATTTGCGTAGAGGTATTTTTGTACAAAGCTGATAAATTCAGCTTTAATTTACAAATTAAAAATTTTAAACTACTTCATTTACATCTTCTAATCATCACTATCACATTACAATTGAAAGAAGGGTAAGACTGATTTTAGTTTTTTTAAGCTACTTAAATTGTTACTCATTGTTGCGTGTTCACAACTCGTCAGAGTCAGTAAGCACTAGTAAGCAGTGGCTATGTAACTTTTCGTGGGAAAAAGGAAAAGAACTAAATTTAGTTAGGGAATGCTGGTGCTTAATTTAACAATTTAGAAAACGTCATTAAAATGTGTGTTCAATTGATTAGTAAAGGTGTATTGCATTATTATTCTTATTTCTTTTCCTGTAGAACACTGTACTGAACTGACAAAACAAAATGCTGTCAAGATTAAACTTCACTTTGCGCCCAAGATTAAAACTGGGATCAGCATCTCTACAGGGACCTAACTTTGCTCCTGTCAAATGGATTCATAAACGTCAAATAGTAGGAAGTAGCTGCCCTACTTCAACATTGCCTATGAAAAAGGGAGGAATTGGTTGTCTAAATTCGTTCCAAACTTATAATCGCTTCTTATCCTCGAAAGAAAAGCTGGAACTGGACCCCAAACCAGAAGATGAAAATGCATCTGACAGAGAATCGGATTTATCTGCGAATGAAAGCAAAAGGCCTGAGGATTACACTTTACATCTTACCGATGAAGAGTTACAAGAAGTTACCGGGGGAGATCCCGAGCTTATCAAAAAAGTCAATTATATACAGCTGGAGTATGAGTTATTTCGGTATGTACTTGACAATTTACATCAAACTTAAATCGAAGACTAGATTTGTTTATTTTTTTCGGTATAAGTATGTGCAAGTAATTAATTTAGCACATGTAATTACATACATCGCGTTAAGTTAACCTATAATTGTTGCTTGTTGTCTCTCTTTTAGACAAGAAGGTGTTTACGTGCCGTCGATGGTTAAAAAATACCGCTGGAAAGAGCTTCTGGAGTTACATACTCAAGGTCAACGAAAACGATTTTACGTTTTTCTTTTTAAAGTTGAAAAGAAACAAGAAGGGGATGCCCGTAGAAAAATAGAAACCCGAATTCGCAGACAAGAGGAGTTGGGTCCAAAGCTTCCACAAGAAACTGACAAATATGGCATGACCTACGGCTTGGGCATGAATACTCTATTCCATCGTCTGTATGATACGACTACTAATAAATTTTATCACAACAAAATAATACAGGAATGGATGTTCGGACGACCATTAGTCTATGACCTAGGCTATGATGAACATATGACACCAAAAGAAGCAAAAAATTGTGCAAAACAACTAGAAATGACAATATCAGAAAATAGACTTCATCCACAACCGTTTAACATAACTTTCTGCAATGCTCACAAAGATTTAAAAGTGATCCAATATTTACTAAAAATAATTCCCACGCTCTACAATGACGATTACGTGATTAATACCACAGAGAAAAGCTACTTGGACCTGTATCCTAAAGAAAACATTGTATACTTATCACCAAATGCCAAAGAGTACTTACAAGAATACGACGAAGACGCTGTTTATATCATTGGAGCCATGGTTGATAAATCAGATCCTAGACCGCTATCGATGGCAAAGGCGAAGAAAGAGAACCTTACGTTAAAAAAGCTACCACTGGACAAATATCTTGATTGGGGACTGGGAGGGAAGTCATTAACGCTGAACCAGATGAACAACATTATGCTAGATATTAGATATACTAAAGATTGGCTTAAAGCATTGAGATTTGTACCAAATAGAAAACTGAGGCATGAGAATACCGACGAATCAGGAAGTCCTATAAGACATGAAAAGAGGTCTGAAGTATATGAGGATTATGAGTTATTGAACAAGAGACGTGGGTTTCAATTTAAAAGTAGAGACCGAAATAATGACAGGCAAGGTGTAGACAGTAGGCGAGATCGGTACAATAACGATAACGAACGAGCTGTAAATAGTCGGAATAAATTGAGAAGTATTATGGCGGACGATGACTGAAAATGTATCTTTAAGAAATAGATTAATATCAAATTAAACGTTTCTCCCTTGCATTTCATGATTTTTTAATGGGGTAAGCGAACAATAAATGTACTATGTATGCAAAGTAGTGAGACGCTATAGACCTGAAAAGTTTAAAAGAATTTCTATATCCGTTATAATTTTTACTGCTTCCTTGTTTCCTGTATCCAGTAAAT